>JASDQU010735642.1:296854-325322 GCA_032191745.1 Picea mariana | reverse complement strand
GTGATATAGAATTGTTGTTCTCTGCAGGCCTATCTGTTGAATTGGCAACCTCAGGAAGCAGCTGAACTCATTCTTGAACTCAATCAGGTAATATTATATTATCAATAAGAGTTGTATTCGATTTACACATAATAGATGAGCAAATGTGTAAATGATGCTATCTCTGACTTGTCATAGGAGGACCTCTCTGATTCCAAGAAGAAGTGGGTTTATGAAGACGAGTGGCCTGCGGAGGTGATTGCTCGGCCAGATAAAGGTCGTAGGAAGGTAAACTCAATTGTACTGTGATTTCCAAAATGAATCCTCTCTTGTTTACTGTATATCTTTATATTCATCATTTATTATGAAGTCTCTTCTTGTTTACAGACCCTTACTACTGAGTTGAAAGATTGCATCAGTATGATGTTTAGCTATCTTCTGAATAAGGGCATAAATGTTTCATTGGATGTTGAAGAGAGGTATTGCTTAATATGAAATTATATTAAGCTGATTAAGAAGTCTTTGTGGGCCATTGATATCCAACTCTCTCAAGATAGGTACAAACTAAGTGGAGGTAAGTATTTAAGCTCACATGTTCAAAGAACCGGTATAGCTTTTTTTCCTTGATCAGATCTCAAAGAGTTTTACAAATATTTCAGAGTATTGTTCTTTTGTAACGTTCTAGACCACTGTACAATGAACATCCCTACGAGGAAATCGACCGCACATCTCCAAAATGCTGTGTTCATGTGCTTCGTCTTAAAATTGAATGCCATGTTATTGAAATCTATTAGTGCAAGACAAAAGCCACGAGTGTTGCTTGCCCTAATTTTTTTATTGGGTGCTATTCTATATTTGTTGTTAGACATAAATATTGTGATTTCACTTATTATACTGCCTCCGGCAGTATATTGTATTCGATTTGATCTTGACTTTTAATTAGTTCAACATTGACTTAAATGTTTTGGGCTAAAACTAATGTTGAACATAGGAAAGGGCAAATGTTATTTTTTTATATCATAAAAAACTATAAGTTTCTAACCTGTTTGTCAATAATTTTGATCTCTTATTGCCTACTTATGTTTTGAAACTTACAATTAATAACAAAATTAATATTCTATGTGCCATTGTCATATATTGGTTTCTTATTAAATGCTTCACTTGGTTCGAAGCTTGTACTTTATAGAAATTTACTCACTAATCTCATTAATATAAATAAAAACAGATCCGTGAAAAGTGAAACCTTCACAAACTACGAAGTGCATGCAAATAAACCTTCACAAACTACGAGGTAAAAATCTGACAAATTCAATTATTGAAGAGGAATATTAAGGATTTGTTAGGCTTATGCGAAAATACCATACTTGTATTGAAACCAGACGCTTACAACTGAAAGAATGGGTTGATAATAATAACAAAAGATTAATTTTAACTTCGAATTTTAAAAACTTATTTACATTTAGGGTATTTTTAATCATTTTTCATAGATAACATAATGCACACATATTAATTAGTTATTTTTGAGTGTGTTCTTAAAAAAAAATAATAGGATCACCTAATGTCACAAAGGACTGGATGAATATTAAATGGGAATTTTATCCTTGATGGCCCAAAGCTTCACCAAAAGAAAACCCAATAAAAAACTTCGATATGTCACTCTTTTTGATTTTTTAAATGGATTTATAAAGCAAAGTTATTCCAAATCAATAAAAAATTTCGATATGTCACTCTTTTTGGTTTTTTAAATGGATTTATAAAGCAAAGTTATTCCAAGCCATGGGATTTTGTAATTCTCATTAGAGTTATTTGCATTTTATTATTATAAGGTATTTAATGTGTATTAATCTAAAATAATTTTAAATCAAATTATACAAATTTTTAATATATTAAATGTTTTATAATTATATATTTATTTTCAATTTTTTAATTAGACAAATAAAATTTATTATGTGATTATTATTATTATTATATTTGACAATTAATCAAGCTATCTGCCATCTATTTTGATCGGACTTTTACAATGTCAAACGTGCATGTAGATATGAGGTAATTTGCATAATTATTGTTGAAAGCAGATTAGGAGGTGTTCATAACACTACTAAAGTCCAAGGCATCCAAATTAAAGGTGTTCATAACACTACTAAAGTCCAAGGCATCCAAATTAAACATCTATTAGGAGACAGTATAAGCAACTATGTTGCTCTTGCTCTTATAGAACGAAGTTTTCAATGGATTCACCTACTGGCTTCACATGTTGCAATTGTTGGAGTAACAAGTTTTGAGAGGAAATTTAGGATTCAAACTCATGTTGTTTTAATAGGCATCACCTTGATGCTTGATATTGAAATTAGTGTTTTTGTATATCTAAAATATAAGCAACATGGATTAGAAATTTATGAGTTCCAACATAATTGAGAAGGAAAAGTAGTTATAAAAAAACCAACAAATTGGATGTTTTTACGTTTTTGAACATGAGAAAATCAATTGTTGTTTAGGTCTCTATAGTGTAATAATGGATAACCTTAGCATGGTATTTTTATAGATATCTATATATTTTAAATAATTGATAACCTTAGCATGCTATTTTTATAGATATCTATATTTTTTAATTTAAACAAGAATTTTGTAGACGTGATATCTTGTTAGGTTAAGTTGTTTATTGGTAGCTAGTTTAGTTTGTGGTTACTAAGCCATTGTGTAACTATTTGAAGTTTGTTAATCCAATTTTATCTTGAGGAGATATATATTTTGCATTTTGTTAAAGTAAATATTAGTTTATAATGGTCAATTAGATATTAGACATACTCATTAATAAAGTCAATTTGACTTTAGGTTATGTTATGCTTTTACGTCTTATTTCACTTTATTGTGTTTCTCTCTCTATCCCACATTCATAAAATGGATTGACTCTATTTGCTTGTAATACTACATATTAAAATATACAATATTGAGAACTCTTTTGAGTTATCTTGGTTTCTTTATGTGCTCAATTTTTTGTTAATATGGTTTCAAAGCTCATCTAGAGCCACAGAGTCTATGAGAGCGTGAAGACCTTGAGCGTGAAGGATTGTTGCCTACGAGTGTGAAGACCTAGGGGGTGAAGGACTGTTGCCTATGAGCGTGAAGACCTAGGGACTGAGACCTAGGGAGTCTATGAGAGCATGAAGACCTTGAGCGTGAAGGACTATTGCTTACGAGTGTGAAGGACTGTTGCCTACGAGCGTGAAGACCTAGGGACTGAGACCTAGGGAGTCTATGAGAGCATGAAGACCTTGAGCATGAAGGACTGTTGCCTATGAGCGTGAAGACCTAGGGACTGTTGCCAACAAAGACAATCGAGGGATTGATAGTGTAGCACATCAAAGAGCCAAAAGGGTTTCATTGAAACCAGGTATTGTTTAGTTTTCTAAAGTAAGGTCAATTTTTAAAAAAAATGGAACTTCATTTTCAACCACATTACAACGATTTCCAGCCGTTGTTTTTAGCCACCATTCCGAGCTGTTGTACGGAACAATAGTGCAACTATATAAAATATATTTTTACATTGTTACCCAAATTTACAGATATGGAAGTTTTAGCTACCAATTTGTTATTTCTCAACAGATCCAATGAGAAATTGATTGTTTTGGTGCTATTTATTAATAGATCTAATTGATTTTGAGCTGGTGGTGAGCATATTTGCCTAGATCTATGTGTTTTTCAGTTGGTTGACAGTAGGTATCGGTCTTATTGGATTTGTGGTGAGCATATTTGCTTAGATCTATGTGTTTTTGGGTTCTTTATAGGTAGATTTATTATAAATATGTATTTTTTTCATCATATTATTATGTTAGGTTATTTTTAAGCTTCACCCATGGAATCTTTACACAACATCATGTTGGAAGGGAGTTGGAGGTTGACAGTTAAGAACTACAACACATGGAAGCAACATATGCTAACCATTTTTTAGTATAATTGTTTGGCGATTATTGTACTTGGTAAACATGTCCTATGATTTGGGTAAAGACTAGGATAAGTTTGATGAGAAAGAAAAAAAAAATTGTGATGTTGATTAAGTTGTTAGTGACATATGAGATGCTTATAGAGGTCCATACAAGTAAGACTTATTTGGCGTTTTGAACACATTTGAAAGATTTGCATGAGACATTGAACAAAGCAAGAGTCATCTTTGTGAAGAACATGTTGTTTAAGATGATGATGGATGGTCCTGCATCCCTCTAGGAGCATTTGCTCAAGATCAAAGATATATGAGAATAGTTTATGGCCATTGGTTAGGACATGGAGGAAAAAGACATGGTGGTAATCCCACTAAAAAGTTTACCATGTGCTTATGAGCACTTTATTGAGACCTTGAACATCACTTCTATGAATTTTGGCCTAAAATTTGATGAACTTTGCAATAAGCTCTTATAGAAGGAAAGATGGAAGAAACAATTTGGTAGTAGTAATGAGATAGAGGGTTTCTTTACTGCCAAATTAAAGGGAAAAGGAAAATGGGCTAAGAAAAAAGGAAAAAGCAATGGTGAGGATGTCATCAAGGATAAAAAGACCATCAAATTCCATTACTATTGCAAGGATGGCCATATGAAGACGCATTGTAGATAGATGTTGGTTGACCAAGGAGGGCCTCAACAATAGGCTAATGTTGCAGAGCATATATAGGTGAATGATTAAACTTTCTATGCATTTATGGCCATGCCACAAGCATAACAACTTACGCCATCTACTTGGTGTTAAATTTTTAATGATTTCTCAAGCACATTTAGTTTCTTTTCAATTTAGTATGAACTTGAACAATAAACAATGTAGCAACAAAATAGCTCCAGGAACCAAGATCACAAGAAGAATAATCATGCGCAAGACATAAGAAGTTATCGTGGGAAAACCCTTCTCAAACAAGGGAAAAACCCAACAGCCCTTTGCTATAGAGTCAAGATAAGATCACCCTCACACCATAAACCCTAGCACACATAAGAGGGTGCTCTATGACCAAGAAATCTAGAGCATTAGAAGAAGTGTGCACTAAATTTCAGGTCTCCACAATGTGTTATGAGAGAATGAGAGATGGTCCACAATAGGGATGTATCTCTCTTATAAATACATGACCGAATTCATCAAATAGATGTGTCTATTCGCACAATAAAGCTGACTTGTACAACTCAATAATATAATTAATCTTTTACACAATATTAATTATCTTTACACAGTAGGGCTGACTTGTACCCTTCATAATATAAATTAGGATTTCACAATAATCTTACTCTTAGACAATATAGCAAGGGATCTCCCAAACATCCTCTAGTGCTCTACCACTAGGGACAAGTCCACATGTGCTCAACCATAAGGGATGTCACCATCAACATATCAACTCAACTAAATCCATAGGAGTACAAAGTGGAGAGCCATCTCAAGTCAACTCAACTAAGTCCATAGGAGTACGACAGGAGACCATCTAAAGTCATCTCAACTCAGTCCTGAGGAGCATGACAAGAGACCAACACAAGTCATCTCAACTCAGTCGAGAGGAGTATGACTCACCTATCACAGAGGCGTTCTCATGGATCATCTCAACTCAGTCTAGAGGAGTACAATCTGGAGAATGTCTCATGCAGATGAAATCATCAAAACTTGGTTCATTGATTCATGTGCATTAATTCATTTCACCAATAGGTAGGAATGGTTGATTGAGTACACACCTTGTTCCTCCAAGGATTCAATGATCTTCGGTGGTGGGGAGGAGTATACATTCATTCGCAAAGGAAAGATACATATTTATTTTGGAGGAAATATGATAATCTTATTTAATGTATACTATGTGTTAGGTATGGAACTTAATCTATTTTCAATTAGTTATATTATGCAATACAACCTGTGTAACACCCTAGGTTTTGAACCCCCATTTTCTTAATGTATTGTTACAGTGCTGAGAGGCCTGAGTGCCCAAACAATTATTAACAGGATAGTATGCCCAAGAAATGTAATGTTTTGACCATTATTAATAATAAACACATCGCTTGCTACTATACAGACAAGGAATAGAGTTATAGGGGGCTGTGATTCCACAAGAGAGGGGGATGAGGCGATAAGTGTTTATTGTTATTCTAATTACCCTTTTGTCTATGGGTGGTGGAATAGTTATGTGAGCTTCTTGGGGAAGGCCAAGAGGTTCTTGATTCCTCACTTAGTTACTTAAACCTACCTCTGGTTTGATGAGGGGTTCGACTGATGGTTCATTCACTAATTTCTTGTGCATCCATTCACATCCCTCATGCTTTTCCATGCATTCTCTTGCCCATTCATTGATTCATCCTCATTTGTGTCTCGGCTTGGGAAAGGGAACCAAATTGCTGAAGAATTAGCCACAGGATAGTTGGTTGTACTGGTTGCTGGTGAAATCCAACCGTGACATGAGGCTTGTATGTCTAAGATGCGTTGAATTGTGCCTTGTTTTTCTCAAAACTACGAGTCCTGAGAGTTCCAACATCGATTTTTTGGACCAACTATGCTGGAGGCCCAGAAAATAAAGGAGAATGACTATGTGAGGGACTGCATGGCAGAGAAGAGTGGAGGTTCATTCTCTTGGGCAGTACATGCTAGGTAGAAGAGAGCTTGGTACTTTAGATTGTTGTGGAAGTTGGGAAGCTTGTGAGAGCTTGACAGTTGACTGGTTTGGGAACCCAAGTACACTTTGGAACCATCCTTGTGGATTCATAGCCCTGGCTTGAGGGTGACACTACTGTTGAGATTTGGAGTAGTGGTGTCTACAGCTGGGTGGAACGTCCTTGGTTTGCAGCCAGTTAGTGTCATCTTTCAGAAAGTTAAGTGCTCTCTATTATGGCATCGTTTACATGTATATGAATGTATTTCTGTTATATATTTAATTGTCGTTTAATTGAATCTTTAGATTATACTTGCTTGTTGTTTTTTGTTGTGCATGTCATTAATGTCTTGTCTTTTATGCATCTTTAAATTTTAAAATGTATCAGTAAGAGAAAGAAGTTCAAGGGAGGCCTTTAGGGTGGCATGCCCTAGCCTGTGGGTGGCTGGAGATGTTATAGTTTGGTATTAGAGCTTCTGGTTGAAACACTGGTCCAGTATGGGCTAGCTCTGTTGGTCAGAGTATCGTGGTTACAGATCGAACTCTGACTATGGAGTTCAAAAGATTAGGAGGAATGGCATTACAGAACCTATGCAGGAGTTAGATCACTAGAGACCAATGGTAAGCGGTTTGAAGGATCGTGACCGTCCCATTTGAATTCAGGAATGATTGCCATTGTAGGATCAGGAGAGATCTGGGATCATTAGATCAAAGGACATGTGAATATGAGCTACCTGATCCAGAGGTAAGTGTATGAGATTTAACCCTTTGGAAGTGCATAGGGTAAGCAATCTCGTGAATTCCAAGTTCACGAAAGGATCACAGCCATTGATTGAAGGAAAGTGTGGACCATAGATTTGGTCCTAAGAAACTCGCAAGTTCAGATATCAGGAGAAGAGAGGTGAGGAGTCCTCCAACTTCACGAAACGCGAAGTCCCGATTTCACGAAGGAAATCTCAATCATTGGAGCACAAGGAGATTTGGACCATTGATCTGGTCCCGAATAATTTTGCGAGATGCGAAGTATTGATTCGCGAAGGGGAGAACAAAACCATCAAATCATGGGGATTATGGACTAGTGATCTAATGCGAGCACAAGTTAGAGATTCAGAAGAAGGGAGACAAGAAATTTTCTGACAATGTGAAGTCGCGAAGTGCTTGAGAGATTGGCCCTAGGTCATAGCAAGGGTTCACATTGATGAAGGTTAGGGGAAGGATCTAGTGCTCGCTAGGCTCCAGTTCGAGAGTTTGGAAGTCAAGAGAGACAAGGTTGACTCATATGAAAATAACCGACACGTGAATTTCTGAAGCTCCTGTGAGATTGGCCCCAGGTCATAGTCGGAGGTCACATTGGTGAAGGCTAACAGAGGAGCTAGCATGCACTAGGCTCCAAGTTGGGAGTTCGGAAGTCAGAGAGTCGGGGTTGGCTCATATACAAACACCTGACATGTGAAGTTTTGAAGAACCTTTTGGTTAGGGAAGTGGTCACAACCGTGGTCCCATGCGAACTAAGGGCTTAAGGAAAATGGGGAGGGGGCTAGTGCCCAAAAACTATGTTAAAAAAAAATAAGGAAAGATACATGTAGCATGGTTTGGAAGTTTTGTTTATCATATGCATAATTCTAACAAAATGGACACTTGCACTTTTTACAAAATTAAGAGGTTTAAACACATCAACTTAGGATGTGTATTGAAGAAATGGAAGAGGGCGAGGGAGCCTCTAGTCATGATAAGGAGGTCGAAGGCCAAAATACGAGAGTTGTTAATGCAGAGATAGAGTCCAATGGATGCAAGGGAAATGGAGAGCAGGAAACATTAATAGAAATGGTAAGAAGCTTGAAGATGGAAGTGCAGAGCTACAAAGAAGACAACATGAGACTGATGAGAGAGAAAATTTTGATAAATGCTCAAATGTTGCAGAGCTTAAATCAGTTGCAGAGACAAACGAAGAAGGGAACAAACTTAAGATAGGAGGAAGAATGCAGGTTCTATGAAAGAAATGATGATCGTGGAAGAGCTGGTTATTCCATAACTACTAGTAGAGCTTGTGGACACCACACACCTCCTTACTTACTCAGAAGGAAATTTTTATGCATCAAAAGATCCCACAAGAAGTCCAGAGGTGTCTCTTGTTAGACACCAAAGAAGGAAACAAGAGGTATATAGTTCACAAGGAGAGATGAGGAAGCTCAAGCCACCTTCCTTCGATGGTGAAAGAGAAAGGGAAGATGATGCTGGACCATGGTTGCTTGGACTTCAAAGATATTTTCAGTTGCATAACTATTCATCAAATCTGGAAGCTAGGATTGCCACCTACATTTTACATGGGAAAGATGCAGTGTGGTGGGACCAACTGAAGTAAGTGGAACATGTTAATGAAAGTAGGACCACTTGGAATCAGTTCAAGAAGTACTTCTAGAAGGAGTACCTCTTAGAGAATTTCTTTGACAAGAAAATGCAGGAGTTCTTTGAACTTAGGTTGGAAAGCATGAGTATGGCAAAGTACGAGAAGAAGTTCTTGGGATTGTTAAAGTATGTCAGGTTCATTGGTGATGAAAAAGGGAAAATACAGAGATTTCTAAGTGGATTGCCAACATTTTATAAGGAAAAGATCAAGTATAATGAACCCAAGACCTTCACTAAGGCCATCAGAAAGGATAAATACTTGTATGAGCAATGCCAGGGAAGAGAATCTCTACAAAAATATTGGAAGGCCAAGAATAATGAGAAGTTTGATTAGAGGAGGAAAGGATTCCAACCTTCCTTCAACAAGAATGAGCCTAATAAAAATCGTCAAGATAAGTATGATAAGAGGGATTTCAAGGAAGAATATTCCTTGGGAAAAAGGGGAAGATGATGCAGGAGCATCACTCCAGCTCAGCATAAGCGCCAGCCAACTAGAACATTCAATGCGCATCCATGGAGGAGAGAGGCAAAGCCCTCTCGTTTTTTCAAATTTTTGAAATCCGATCTCATTTGGGGATTCGTGTTGTAAGGCTCTTAATGCCAAGCTGCATATTTTTTTAAGTAGTGGTTGAGGTTTTTGTTAATGGTTACCTGTAGCAAGCCCAGGTCGTAGTCAATCATGGATGCTCCTTTTGTGTAATGTAGCCATAGAGAGCCACTTTGGGAGAGCGATAGCTCAGAGACGATGAGGTGGAGGATAAGCTTGTGAGAGAGCCCTCTTTGTAATTAGGGAGAATGAGTTAGGAAGAGTGATAGGACTCAGCTAGAGAGAGTTAGGAAAGGAGAGGCCAAGCAGAGAGGTCTTAAGAGAAGACAGAGTTGAGACTTGTTATGGTCTAGCCATTGTAAACACCTTTGTATAAGCATTTTTGAATGTAATAGAAGAGCAGTTTTTCCTGCCATGAATTGTCTGTGTGTGTTTACATATTTTTATGCATTTCTTGTTCAAATGAATAAGTGGTGAAATATTTGCAGAGGCTTCAATATTTTTCTCGTCTTGGAGTTTCCAGGTGCAAGGAGTGCATAGAGTCCACAAGGTGTGCGTTGACATAGGCGAGACAACCTCAGGAAACCTCAAGAGGAATAGTGTTGGACCTTCACCAACAGAAGTGCAATGAGTGCATATGAAGGAGATCTATTTCAATTTCAGGGAAGATAGAACTACTGGAGGTTCTGCAGAAGCTCTACCATGCAGGCATTGAGAAAGTGCACAGAGTGCATAGAAGGGACTCTATTTCAAGTTCAGAGAGGAGAAGTCTCGAAGAGAAGACACTCACAGAGTTACTAAATATGCTCTAAGCTCTGCAAGGTGTGCATCGAGCAGGAGAATGCTAGTTGGATGTAAGGAGTTTTCTTTCCAAGATAACTCTTCGAATCTGAGTTGTTCGAAACCTCAGGACAACACCAGGAGTGTGCGAGAGTGGGCTTATTTTAAGTCCATAAGCTCAGAAGAGAAGATACAGGAGGAACATGCACAAAGAAAAGCATCGAAGGAAAAAACCTTCAAACATCGGAGATATTCCAAGGAAAAGGAAGAAGCATAAATCTCAGGAGGAAGAGCTATAGTTGCTGTCATATCTTGTGGAGAGAACTGAAAACCATCGGATATGGAGGAAAGCACCAAGAGATTAACCTCAGGGAGCGTGCATAGGAGAACAACTGGAGATGAATGGTGGAGAAACTTCAAAGAGAATTTCTGAAATCCTGACAAACGTTTGATCAGGCGAAGATACAGGGGGACTAAACCCTTTAGTTTTGACATTTCGGAGTTTGGGACTTGGAGCAGTGAGAGGTCGTGGAGACATTACATCGTGAATCCCCAATTCATGAAATCCCAAAAGGAGTCTAGACTATTGGATCTGGAGCACGGTGACTTGAGAGCCGTCGGATCAAAGAACAGGAGGGAGTATTTGAACGGTCAGATCTAGCATCGCGGTCTATGAGCCATCGGATCCAGAGAAGGTGCACGAGGTTTAACCCTCATCCCAGCAAAAGGAAGGGGAGTTTTTTGGCTTCGCAACTTGCGAAGTCCCAAAAATATTAGGACCGTCCATCCGGAAGGACACGTGGTGAAAATTCACTAATTTCAGAGGACCAGGAATCAAGAGGCAAAGGGAGAAGCCTTTCGCCTTCACAACTTGTGAAGTCCCAAAAAGGATCGGGACCCTCCAATCGGAAGACAAGTGGCAAGCGATAAAGGTATCAGGAAAATATCTTAAAGGCTCATTTTGGCATTTCGGCTATTGGGGATGCAAACGGTAAGAGTTCGGGACTCTTGACCCATGAAACCCTAAAAGGATCTGAGTCATCAGATCAGAGGAGGCTCATAGTCGTTGATCTCCCTTTGGGGTGGAAGAATATCATTTTGGTACTTCGGTACTTTGGTAATTCGGGTACCAGGAGATCGAGGAGAAGGATTCACAAGACAAGAATTCTCGACTCCTAAAATTGCGAAAGGAGGAATCTCGATCAAACAAGGACCATCGATTCGGGAAAATCTAGACCGTTGATTGTCCAAGGGAGATTTAAACATTTCAAACTTCAGGAGTTCGAAGGAACAAGGAACGTTGCAACTGGGGTCACAAAGTCCTGAATCACGAAACCCCAAAAAAGTGTTCGAAAGAATAGGCGCCGAGATATTTTCTCGTTTTGGCAACCAGGATTTCGAAATATAGAGGACAAGGAGGAGTGCTCTCATCGTGATTCCATGAATCATGAAAATCTCGTAAGTGCTCTAACATCAAGCACGTTGTCACAGGAAGTGGGCACATGGATGTAGGCTAAGGGCCAAGTTAAGCCCTTTTTTCATTGTTTTGACAACTGGGAGTTGGGAAGACAAGGAATCTGGGAAACTTGTAGGTGGGAGTCTTAAAATCTCGAAACGCAAAAGGCCAAAGCATGTTGTTGCAGAATAGCAAAGAGCACCTAAAGGAAGGCGTGCATGCAAGTTTTCTCAAGGTCTGCACCAGAGGATTAAAGGGGACCTATGGATTCAATAAAAGGGTTTCTAGTAGGAGCCCGAAGAGCCATTTCGACTTGGAAGAACATCGATCCAGAGACCAGGAGGTCAGTAGAACCCTAATGAGGTAGGGGCACTATGTCATGTGGTATCATAGCTAATTCTTTTGTCTGTAGATTTCAGGAAAAAGAGAAAAAGGAAGGAAGAGTGTGGAAGATCTGTGGTGATTGTTGCAAGGTGCGCAACAAACAATATACAATCAGGTGGACTATAGGAAATGGTGAAGATACTCTCGATGGTAGAGTAAACAACAAGTTTTCCAGGGGAGTATATAGGAACAGGAAAATGGATATTGAAGGCCATGAGCATGGTGGAAGAGGAGACCACCAGCAGATGAGTAAGGTAGAGATTGGCAGGGAACTCGCTAAGATGAGAGCGAGGATGGAGGTGATTTCACTGTGGCAACAACATAATGGAAAATCACGATGGGTATATCAATGGCCCATGAAAACAAAGGTGAAGTGGCCAGTCAAGGAATTGGTGGCCAAAAGACAACAAAGGCTATTGAGGAAGTGGCTGGGGTATGCTGAAAACCTCAGTGACACAGAGATGGTTTGCATCTGTGAGCCATAGGTTGGAGAAACCCTCAGTGGTGAGGAAGAGGGATCAATTTCAGATCTCGTAAACTACCAAGAGGGCGGGGATTAATTTTCCAATTGCCAGGTGGGAAATGAAATGAGATCATTGGAGGATCTCATAGAATATTAGGAGGACAACAGGGGAAATTCATATTGCTAGGATGGAAAAGGTATGAGATTTGTTGAAGACCTCATAGACTGCCATGTAGGAAGCAGAGAAATTCCATATTTCCAAGTGGGAAAGGGAGAGTAGATGAGCTTAGAAGTGAGTTCAGATCAGCAAGGAATGTTGATGAAGATGGGACCAGTCAGTCTCATAGACTGCCAGGTGGGCAACAAATAACTCATACACTTTTAGGTGGACAACAAAGAACTCCTATACTTCCAGGTGGGAAAGGGAGAGCATATGAACTCAAGGTTGAGTTCATATCAACAAGAGGAGTTGATAGAGGAAGATCAGAATAGCATTATAATCATCGAAGGGATCGAGGTATTCCTACCAAGCAGTCTAGTGGAGGCCAGAGTGTGTGTTGTAGAGGCAACAAAAGAAGACAGACAACCAACAGAGACTGTCATGAAGGAAGAAATGGAGAAGACACTAATGTCTACCCCAGCAGAAGAAGAGGATCATTCAACCAAATTGCTCAAATTTTTCATCCAAGAAGTTGAAACAGAGAGGACTGTAGCACTGGAGCCTGCAGTAGAGGAGGAAGCAGACAGCATGGACTTTGCTGATTTGTATGAAGAATTGGAAGCCCTGGAGAAGAGGGTGATAGTGCAGATCCTGCACATCCAATAGATCAGGTTAGAGACAGATGGAGGAGCATACCATCCCCAGGAGCAGCTGGAAGAAGTTGTACTTGAGCCAACACCCAGAGAGATGATAGTCAAGATGTCACAGGAAGAAGTTGACAACAACTCACTGACAGGATTGCAAAACTGAAGCCTGCAACAAAGTGGCCAAATAGTTCCAAAAAAGAGGAAAACAGCAGGGGGGATCATGATGATCTACCCAATGAGATGACAAAATTGCAGCAGAGGAGACTGCATACAGAGACCGAGCCACAGGAGAAGCTGGACGAAGAAATTGAGGAGATCAGAAGGCTGATAATCCGATCAACAGAAGTTGTCATCAATGAGAAGTTGAGCAGAGGAGAACCTGCAAGAGAAGTAGAGTAGCAACAACAAAGAAGAGGAGCAGATGGAAAACTCCAAAGAATATTTTGGGATCCAGGTGGATTTCAACACAGGAGACGAGGAGCTCATGATCAGGAGATCATGATTTTTCCAGCTGAGGAGTATGATGCAAGAGCATCAATCCATCTCAACATAAGCACCAGCCAACCAGGACATTCAACGCACATCCATGGAGGAGAGAGGCAAAGCCCTCTTGTTTTTTCAAAATTTTGAAATTCGATCCCATTTGGGGATTCGTGTTGTAAGGATCTTAATGCCAAGACACATCTTTTTTCAGGTAGTGATTGAGGTTTCTGTTAATGGTTACCTGCAGCAAGCCCAGGTTGTAGTCAGGCCTGGATGCTCCTTTTGTGTAATGTAGCTGTAGAGAGCCGCTTTGGGAGAGATATAGCTCAGAGACAATGAGGTGGAGGATAAGCCCGTGAGAGAGCCCTCTTTGTAATTAGGGAGAATGAGTTAGGAAGAGTGATAGGACTGAGGTAGAGAGAGTTAGGAAAGGAGAGGCCAAGAAGGGAGGTCTCAAGAGAAGACAAAGATGAGACTTGTTATGGTCCAGCCATTGTAAACACCTTTGTATAGGAATTTATGAATGTAATAGAAGAGCAAATTTTCCTTCCATGAACTGTTTGTGTGTGTTTACATATTTTTATGCATTTCTTTTTCAAATGCATAGCTGGTGAAATATTTTCAGAGGTTTCAATCTCTTTATGGTATTGGAGTTTCCAGGTGAAAAGAGTGCATAGAGTCCACAAGGTGTGCGTTGATAGAGGCGAGACAGCCTTAGGAAACCTCAAGAGGAATAGTGTTGGACCTTCACCAGTAGAAGTGCAAGGAGTGCATAGGAAGGAACTCTATTTCAAGTTTAGGGAAGATAGAACTACTAGAGTTTCTGCAGAAGTATGCCATGTGGGCATTGAGAAAGTGCATAGAGTGCACATAAGGGACTCTATTTCAAGTTTAGAGAGGAGAAGTGTCAAAGAGAAGAAACTCATAGAGTTACTGAATACTCTGTAATCTCTACAAGGTGTGCATCGAGCAGGAGAATGCCAGTTGGGCATAAGGAGTTTTCTTTCCAAGAAACCTCTGTGAATCTGAGTTATTTGAAACCTAGGGACAACACCAAGAGTGTCCAAGAGTGGTCTTATTGTAATTCCATAAGATCAAAAGAGAAATCATGGGAGGAGCGTGCACAGAGAAAAGCATCGAAGGCCAAAACATTCAAACATCAGAGATCTTCCAAGGAAAAGGAAGAAGCGCAAATCTCAGGAGGAAGAGCTACAACTACCATCAGATCTTATGCAGAAACCTGACAACCATCGGATCTAGAGGAAAACACATAGAGGTTAACCTCTAGGAGCATGCACAGGAGAACAGTTGGAGATGAATGGTGGAGACACTTCAAAGAGAAGTGATGAAATCCCGACAATCGTTGGATTGGGCAAAGATACATGGGGTTTAAACCCTTGATTTTCATCATTTTAGATTTTGGGACTTGGAGTAGTGAGAGGTCGTGGAGACGCTGCATCACGAATCCTCGATTCGTGAAATCCCAAAAGGAGTCTAGACTATTGGATATGGATCATGGTGACCTGAGAGATGCTAGATCGAAGAACATGAGAGAGCATCTGAACCGTCATATCTAGCATCACGGTCCGTGAGCCGTTGGATCCATAAAAGGTGCACAAGGTTTAACCCTTGTCCCAACAGAAGGTAGGGGTGTCTTTCAGCTTTGCAACCTGCGAAGTCTCGAAAAGATCAGGACCGTCCATCTGGAAGGACACGTGGTAGAAATTCACTAATTTAAGAGGACCGAGCATCGAGAGGCAAAGGGAGAAGCCTTTCGACTTCGCAACCTGCAAAGTCCCAAAAAGGATCAGGATCGTCCAACAAGAGGAAACGTAGTAAGTGATCAAGGTATCGGGAAAATCTCTAAAAGGCCCATTTCATCATTTCGGCTACTGGGGATGCAAAGGGTAAGAGTTAAAGACTCTTGACCCACGAAACCCTGAAAGGATCTAAGCCGTCGGATCAGGGGAGGCTCACAGCCGTTGATCTCCCTTTGGGGCGGAATACTGGTATTTTGGTACTTTGGTAATTCAAGTACCAGGAGATCGAGGAGAAGGAGTCACGAGACAAGAAGTCCCAACTCCCGAAATTACGAAAGGAGGAATCACAATCGAACAAGGACCGTCCATTCAAGTGAATATGGACTGTTGATTTTCCAAGGGATATTTTGACATTTCGAACACTGGGAGTTCGAAGGAACAAGGAATGTTGCAGTTGGGGTCTTGAAGTCCCAAATCGCGAAACCCTGAAAAGCATTCGGAAGAATAGGCGTCGGGATATTTTGGCATTTCAACAATCGATATTTCAAAAGACAGAGGACAGGGAGGAGTGCTCTCATCAAGATTCCTCGAATCGCGAAAAGCTAGTAAGTGCTCTGACATGAAGCGCATGATCACAGGAAGTGGGCACGTGGATAGAGGCTAAGGGCCAAGTTAAGCCCTTTTTTCGGTGTTTCGATGACCGAGAGTTGGAAAGAAAAGGAATCTGGGAAATGCGTAGGCAGAATTCCTGAAATCTCGAAACCCAAAAGGTCGAAGCCTGTTGTTGCAGAATAGTGAAGAGCGCTGAAAGGAAGGCATGCATGCAGGTTTTCTCAAGGTCTGCACCAGAGGATAAAAGGGGATCTATGGATTGGATAAAAGGGGTTCCAGTAGAAGCCGAAGAGCCATTTCGGCTCGGGAGAACATCGATCCAGAAACCAGGAGGTCAGCAGAACCCTACTGAGGTAGGGGCACTGCATCAGAAGATGACTAATCCAATGCTAGGGATGCAAGGAAGATCACCTATACAAGGATTTCCCACATAGGAAGGACATGGTTAAGACTATGCACAACATCCAAGAGGCTACAACAGTCAAAGATATGGGAAGAATCTATGCAACTTTAGAATATCGACAAGCAGAGTACCAGTACCATATGATTGAGGTGGAAGGTAAGATCATAAATCAACGTGTTGCTATTTTGATTGATTCAGGAGAAAGTCATTTCTACATTGATCCTAAGATAGTGGATAGATTACATTTGGAGAAAAGTAAACTTAGAAAAGCAAGTTTGGTTCAGCTAGCCATTGGAACCAAAAGAAGAATCCATGAGATGGTCAAAAGTTGTTCCATAAGTCTTAATGGTGTGAATACTAGGGTTGATATAAATATCATACCATTGGGGTCTTATGATATTCTGATTGGAATGGATTGGTTTGACAAGCACCATGTTGTCCTAGATTGTCATAACAAGACATTTACATGTCTTGATGGAAATGGAAGAAAAATCACTATGAAAGGAGTTCCAAGACCCATCTCTATATGGGAGATTTCAGCCTCACAACTGAAAAATATGTTTTAGGAAGGAATTTCAATTGTACACAACTCATGTGGAAGAGCCAGATAATACAAAGGGTCCAAGCCTCGAAGATTTCTCGGTATTACAGAAATTTGAAGAAGTATTCCAGGAAATACCTGGATTGCCACCAAGAAGGGAGATAGATTTCTCAATTGATTTAGTGCCAGGAGTTGCCCAGGTGTTAAAATCACCTTATAGAATGAGCACACCGGAGTTAAAAGAATTACAAATTCTATTGGAGGAATTGTTGAATAAAGGGTACATATGTCCAAAGGTTTTACCTTGGGGAGCACCAGTACTTTTTGTCAAAAAGAAGGATGGAACCTTGAGGCTGTGTATTTAATTCTGATAGCCGAACAAGTACACTATAAATAACAAGTATCCTCTACCCCGAATTGGTGACCTCTTCGATCAGCTAAGGGGAGAAAGGATATTCTCAAAAAATGACCTGAGGGTAGGATAGAGTAAGGTAAGAATCAAGGAAGAAGACATTCATAAGACAACCTTTAGGACCAGGTATGGGCATTATGAATTTGTAGTGGTGCCTTTTGGACTGACCAATGGACCAACTGTCTTCAGGTGCTTAATGAATGGCATATTCAGAAATTATTTGTATAATTTTTTCGTAGTAATCATGGATGACATACTTATCTATTGTAAGTTTGAAGAGGAGCATGAGAATCAGTTAAGAGTGGCATTGCAGGTACTGAGAGAAAATCAATTGTATGCCAAGTTGAGTAAGTGTTCCTTTTATCAAAAGCAGATCCATTACTTGGGACACATTATTTCAGAGCTACAGAAGTTTCATAGTAGGGTTCTCTAAGATTTCTCATCCCATCACTTCTTTGCAAAAGAAGGGAACTAAATTTGAATGGAGACTCAAGTGTGAAAATAATTTTAATCTGTTGAAGGAATTACATACTAGTGTACCTGTGTTAAAGATGGCTAACCCAAATGAAATTTTTGTGGTATGTACAAATGCATGTAAGGAAGGACTTGGGGGAGTCCTCACGCAAAATGGACACATCATTGGATATGAGTCCAAACATCTTAAGGAACATGAGAGGAACTATGCCACCCACAACTTGGAACTTGCTGCCATTGTTCACTCCTTGAGGATGTGAAGGCACTATCTCATGGGGAAGAAATTTGAATTAAGGACAGACCACATTGGCCTGAAGTATCTTTTCGAACAACCAACCTTGAATTCTAGGCAAACAATATGGATGGAATTTTTAAGTGAATATGACTTTGATATCAAGCATATCAAAGGAAATGAGAATAAAGTTGCCGATGAACTTAGTAGAAGAGTGAATATCATGCATGATACTGTTGTCAGTATGCATCAGTAAAACTTGAAGAGAATAATTTTAGATGGTCTTGTTACATACCATCATTACCTATAGGTAAAGGAAAACTTGCAGCAAAGAGATGTACAACAAAAAAAATAGGAGTATGAGATAAAGGAAGATGGATTACTCATGCATAAAAACAAAAACTATGTTCCTAGTTTCGAAGAACTAAGGAATGTGGTACTGAAGGAAATGCATGATGTTCCTTATGCTGGACATTCTAGCTACCAGAAAACAATTACAACAGTAAGAAGCTAGTTCTTTTGGCCAGGAATAAAGAAGAATGTTGTTGATTACATCACTCGATGTATGGAATGTCATAAAGTGAAGGATGAACATAGGCACGTAGCGGGTTTGTTGTAGCCATTGCCAATTCCAGAGAAGAAATGGGAAGTGATCACCATGGATTTCATCACGAGATTACCCAAAACGAATAAGCAACATGATTCATTCATGGTGGTGGTTGACAAATTAACAAAGGATACTCATTTTGTGCCTGTGAAGACAACACATGTAGCAACTAATATTGCGGAAATTTTCATGAAGGAAATTGCTACGTTGCATGGGATACCTAGGACAATCATTTCAGACAGAGATACAAAGTTTACCTCAAATTTTTGAAGGGGATTGTTTCAAGGATTTGGAAAAAATCTAAAATTTAGCACAACACATCATCCCTAGAAACATGGGGAAATAGAGAGAGTCAATCGAATAATTGAAGACATGCTGAGAATGTATGTGATGGATGAGCCATCTAAGTGGGAAGATTACTTACACTTGGTTAAGTTTACATATAATAATGTATATCAAGATTCATTGAGAATGAGCCCATTTGAAGCCTTGTATAGGAGGAAATGCAATACTCCAGTAAGATGGGACAACCCAGCAGATAGAGTGATACTTGGGTCAGAGTTACTGAAGGACATGGAAGATCAGGTGGTCAAGATCAAGCAGACTTTAAAGGTAGCTCAATATAGACAGAAAGTATATGCAGACAAGAATAGGACAACTAGAGAATTTAAAGTAGGAGAGAATGTACTTTTGAAAGTGAATCCCAAGAAAATATCTTTGAAATTGGGTAGTTGCATAAAGCTGACAACTAGATTCTATGGTCCATTTGAAATATTGGATAGAATAGGTCCAGATGCCTACATGCTTGCATTGTCTGCTTCCATGAATGTGCATAATGTAATTCGTATCTCTTTACTAAAGAAATATGTACATGATCCTAACCATGTTATTGATTGGCATCTGATTTAGAAAGAGATGGAGGGAAAATTCTAGGTTCAGCCAGTGCGGGTATTGGACAAAAAAATCAAAATGCTTCGAAATCGAGTCATAGAGCTGGTAAAAGTTCAATGGACCTACTACGGTCCTGAAGGTGCTACCTGGCAGCATGAAGATGCCATGCAAGCAGAGTACCAACAACTTTTTGAATAAAATTGAGTTTTTGATCTTTATTTTTCATATGCACTAAGGACAGTGCCAAAATAAGGGGGAGGGGATGTAACACCCGAGATTTTGAACCCCCATTTTCTTATTGTATTGTTACAATGCTAAGAGGCCTGAGTGCCCAAACAATTATTAACGGGATAGTATGCCCAAGAAATGTAATATTTTGACCATTATTAATAATAAACACATCGTTGGTTGCTAGATGGAGAAGGACTGGAGTTATAGGGGGCTATGATTACACAAGAGAGGGGGATGAGGGGCTAAGTGTTTATTCCTATTACAATTACCATTTTTTCTAAGGGTGGGGGAATAGTTATCTGAGCCGCTTAGAAAAGGCTAGGAGGTTCTTGATTCCCCACGCAATTACTTAAACTCGCCTCTGGTCTGATGGGGGGGTTCGACTGATGGTTCGTTCACTAATTTCCTGTGCATCCATTCACTTCCCTTATGCCTTTCCATGCATTCTCTTGCACATTCATTGATCCATCATCATCCGCATCTCATCTTGGGAAAGGGAACCAAATTACTTAATAATTAGCCACATGATAGTTGGTTGTACTGGTCACTAGTGCAATCCAACCGTGACCTGAGGCCTGCATGTTTGAGATGCATTGGCATGTGCCCTATTTTTCTCATAAATGTGAGTTTTGAGAGTTCGAGCATTGAGTTTCTGGACCATCTATGTTGGAGGCCCAAAACATAAAGGAGAAGGACTGCCTAAGGGAGTACATGGAAGAGATAGGTGGAGGTCCATTCTCTTGGGAGGTACAGGCTAGGTAGAAGAGAGTTGGGTATTTTGGATTGTTATGGAAGTTGGGAAGACTATGAGAGATTGTGTTAAGAACCAAATACTTGAATACAAAATATTACAATAGATCCAAATATATATGACTACAATCACCACACAAGATCTATGAAACCATATAGAAAACCACAACTTTATTATAGAAACCCTTGAGGTAGGGCGACACCATACAATGGATCCTATTATGGAAGGGATCCTCTCCTGTTCACTTGCCTCTTTGAGGAGGCATCCTCTTATTGAGCTACCGATCCAAATACAATACTTCTCTTTATGTCTCATTACATTACTTGAACCCCTTTATATAGGGCTACCATCACCTAAGAACATTCTAGAGGAGGAATCTTCTAGAAGTAGAACCTTCTAAGAAGTCCTCTTACATTTATTATATTTAATTACCCATTTATTATATGTAACTACCATAGTGGGCTATATTTAATAATATAGTGGACCTAGTCCAGCTTACATTGAATGACCTCCACTATTATCACTATGGGCCCTCTAGGACCCCCCACTACCTCTCTAGCTACCTTACATTCCATCCCCCTTATGAAAGCGTTGTCCTCAATGCTTGATGTACAACCATATACTAGGGTCCCATGGATAATTGTGGACCATAATGATGAAGAAGACTGAAGAACCAAGTTCCCATGTAGAAAGGAAATCCACCATGTTGAAGTAGTCCAACCACCATTGTAAGCCTCGGTCCCATCTCCAAGTGCTCATGTGAAATCCTCGTGGAAGATTTTGGAACCCAATAACCAACTCCAAATGATGCTCCAAAGACTAAAAACTATCATGTGGATCCAAATAAGAAGATCCATCCACATAGTGGAAAATGGTCGTAGTAGAATCTGGAAGGAATAATACCACTGTAGAATATGCAAACTGAATGCTGGTAACTAGCTCTTGATGTGGGACATTGATGCTCTCTACAAAAGGTGGAGTAGAGTCATCAAATAAAATATGGAAATAGTTGTCATCCTAGAAATGACAACTATCCATATACCAATCATCACAATCTGCCTCAAAATCACACCAAGCATATATTTCTTGATTATATTCATCTCTGACGCCCTCCATAAGAAATTGCTCCTGCATGTTATTCAATGAATCTTGAATACTACGAAAACTATCATTGAGGTCGTCTGTAAGGCTGCTTGTGAGACTGTCTGTGAGACCATGTACAAATGCATCCAATCTGTCATCCAATGTGTGAAACAATTGTTCTTTGAATGATTCAAGAATTTATTTTAGGTTTTGAGAAGAAATAGCCATTTGAGCATCCTATGAACTCACCCAATAAGTTACAGTAGAAAATCATGGCTTTTTCTGGAAAAACCTTAAAAAACTGTTGAAGTTAAAATGTTCATAACTTCACTTCCCGGACTACATTTTGGCTGATTGTTTTTTTGAAATTGGGTGAAATTGTGAGAGGAACTCAGATCTATAATTTATTTGGGCAAATTTGGCCTCCAAATTCTACATAAATAAAAAAATTATCGCCGTCCTCCGCGGAAAAAATCCTGAAAATTTACAGATTTTAAAACTTCAATATCTTGACTTCCTGGACTCCGCTTCAGACGTTTTTTTTTTTTTAATTGGGTTTTTTTTCTGAGAGGAACTCATATATGCAACCCTTTGTTGCAAATTTTTCATAAAAATATATCTAAAACTTCAATAATGTTGCGGCCCTCTTTTTTCTACTTCGAAAAAATAAATCTGCAAAAATAAAAAATATTTGCCCACAATGTCTGCCCAAGGAAAGTTCTCTGATACCACTTGTTAAGAACCAAATACTTGAATAAAAAATATCACAATAGATCCAAATATATCTGAATACAATCACCACACAAGATCTATAAAACCATATAGAAAACCACAACTTTATTATAGAAACCCTTGAGGTAGGGGAACACCATACAATGGATCCTATTATGGAAGGGATCCTCTCATGTTCACTTGCCTCTTCAAGGGGGCATCCTCCTATTGAGCTACTGCTCCAAATACAATACTTCTCTTTATGTATCATTACATTGCTTGAACCCCTTTATATAGTGCTACCATCACCTAAGAACATTCTAGAGGAGGAATCTTCTAGAAGTAGAACCTTCTAAGAAGTCCTCTTACATTTATTATATCTAATTACCCATTTATTATATCTAACTACCATAGTGGGGCATATTTAATAATATAGTGGACCTAGTCCAGCTTACATTGAATGACCTCTACTATTATCACTATGAGCCCTCTAGGCCCCCCCACTACCTCTCTAGCTACCTTACAAATTGATAGCTGACTAGTTTGGGAACCCAAGTACACTATGGAACCGTCCTTATGGATTCATAGCCCTAGCTCAGGGGTGACACTGTTGTTGATATTTGGAGCAGTGGTGTCTACGATTGGGTGGAACATCCTTGGTCTGCATCTAGTTGGTGTCATATTTCATAAAGATAAGTGCTCTCTGTTATGGTATCATTTACATGTATATGAATGTATTTCCATTGTATATTTAATTATCATTTAATTGACTCTTTAGATTATACCTACTTTTTTTTTTCTGTTGTGCATGTCATTAAAGTCTTTTCTTTTTTTCATATTTAAATTTTAAAAGGTATCGGTAAGAGAAAGAAGTCCAAGGGCGGGCTTGAAAGTGGCATGCCCTGGCCTATGGGTGAATGGGGATGTTACAACCCCCAACTAGATGTCAAATTTAGCAATCACAAGTGGTGCATAGTTGATAAGGATACCAAGAAGCCTATTTCTCTTGGTGTCGATGACCATAGATTATTTAGATTGGTGGATATCGAACAAGTCAGAGAGCATGCACTATGGCATCCGAGATATGGGTACCTCAATTGTAATATGTCGAGCTTGAACCTCAACTGTAAATGTAATAATGTACTTAAGCTTGTGAGTTGTCTTATATCTTTTGGCATGCATATTCCATGGTGTAGTGTGTGCATGTATTGCGTAGTAAAATGATGAAATGGGCACATTCCAGGATACTGCATGCAACAAACTTAAGTGTGCATGATTTTGAGGCCAGGGAGCCTTTGTGTATATGTTGTGTATTATAGATTGGTGAGCCAGTTATTATAAGATATGATTCTTATGTTTCGAATAGGCCGAAGAGCCTAAATGTTAAAGGCCAGTGTGCCTACTTTTGTATATATCTCATAATTAATATAAAATATATCGTTACGTGCAGACTAGCCATGATAAAAGGGACGGGGGACTAAAATCCACTAGTGGGGAAAGGGTGGGGGATAAAAGTTAAGGAAAAGGGTCTAAGCTAGGGAGATTAATCCAAAAAGGAATATTATATTAATATTTATTAAAGTATAAAGTATGGATAATTATTTTATCCTAAGTTCCAAAGTTGGGGACAAGTGGGACAAAGTAGCTCCCAACATGACTAAGTGTCAAGTTGGGGACATGCATACATATTGTTGGGACTTAGTTCATTTTCCATCTCCTTCCATCATTCCTTCTATTTTTCATTCATCAATTCAACCATCATTTAGCCATGCCATGAGCACTCACTCACTCACCCAGTCAGTTCTCGTTCATACATTCATGTCATTGTATCTGAACCTATATCCATAGCCATATCTAGTTGGTGTAGCTAGTTAGCTTGGGAGATGAACTAAAGAAGCGGGTTGTTAGGCTCATGGGATACTAAAGAGGCAGGTTGTCAGGACCGTGAGCAATTCTCTAGGTGAGAGAATTTCTAGGAATTGATTTCTTGAAGGTGCTAAACTGCAGCTACAGGGCTTTGAGACTTTCTTTCTGGCTTGTTGTTGAAGCCCTAGAAGGGAAGTGGGGCAGCCGAAGGACTATTGAGTAGAGAATGGGAACACTTCATCAGGTGGGATAGGCATATAGGGAGTGAGGGACTGTAGTCTGTTAGTTGAGTTGGCACCTGTGATGGAGTATTACCTATTGTCCATGAGCCATTATCCTGGTTAGCAATCCCTTTACCCAAGTTCAGTTTAGTCCCATCTCGGGGGTGACCCTCTGTTGAGAGTGATGAGTAGTGTGGTCTAAGTTTGGGAGGTTCATGGAAGGTATGCATGGAGTAGGTGATATTCTTACCAAGATAAGTGTCAACTGTGTGATAAATTTACATGCTACATTATTATTTTCATGTTTATTTTTATGGGTTATCATATGTGTGGTGATAATTGTGCTTATATTTATGGGTATTTCTTGTATATGTTGCATGTATGCATTACTGTTATTTCAGTATGAATACATGCGTTCACATAATGTATTTGTATGTATACATTTTATATATAAGCTTCCGCAAGAGTTCCATGTCTATATGTTTTAATTGCATGCAGTTAGAAAAAATTATATGGCATAACTTAGTGGGATGTTGGGTATGTTACAATATGTTTCGCAGAGAGAACAAAAGTTTTCTCTGGAGTAGCGTGGCCTGGCATGGGTGGTCGAAGAATTTACAATATGGTATCAGAGCAATAAAGGAAAATTTTAAGGGTGTTTTGAGTAGCATTGCTTGGCCTGGCGATGGTCGGGGATGTTACAATATGTTATCATTGTTTCAGTTTTCAACACTGAGCCTGGATGGGCTGAAACAAGTTGAGTTGAATAAAAATTTCATGGAGAATCTATTTCGAAGTTGCCAAATTTCTATTTGCAAAGCGTCCATGGTAATATTTAGAAGCAGCGATGCAGAATTGGGAAAAAGCCACAATTTCTATTGTTAAATCCATGAGAAAATTGAGAAATTTGGCCATATGGTGAGATATAATTATCTAGGTGGATATTGGGGGCCACCCACCTTTTCCAAATGGTTCAAAACAGTTTTCTGTCCATTTTGGCAATTTACTATTTTTAGCAGGTTTTCACTTCCGGGGCCATTTTGAGGGCCTAAACGAAGTTTTTTAGAGATATAGGTTCTCAATGATATCCAAAGGCATGATTGAACCCCCAAAATAAATATTCTCGACGATACCTTTCCAACGAGCTATCACACGCCTAAAACGGAGATCGTACGCAAAAGTTACGACCTCGGGAAGTTGATGCACCAACTTACCCAAACGGGGCCCACATGACTTTTGGCGCTTCATCTCCTAGGGTTAGGTTTTTGGATTTCTAGGACTTTTGGCATTCCCGATTATTGTAAAAAGGCCTCCAGAGCCTCATTGTAACCATCTTCTTGCGAATGCAAGTAGCCATCACATCTCTTCTCAGGGATAAGCTACCACCATTCTAACGAGTCTTTCACTCTATATTTTTACAGTCTCTGTACATTTCTTTGATTAATAGAAATCGTGTATTACTGTATATATATGTTTATGGTTGCATCTCTGATACATTTTTGTTATATTATTGAATATCTACAATATCTCTGTGCATTTCTTTATTATATCTCGGCTCTCATTTCGTGCCGAAAATAATCTGGATCAGTGGTATCAGAGCAGGCTGCTCTTGTTCATTTTTTTTCAGTTCATGTCCCCGACGAGGTCCGAGTATAGAAATTTGGGTCTCGATCTTGTCTCTCTCGAGGACAATCGCTCTCGCACACCCAAGAAACCCTCAATGGCGGAAGAAAAGAAAAACGATGGAACAGACGATCCTATCAGTCTGTTACTTGAGCAAGCTCTCACGCGATAGAGGGACGAAATGATGGAGAATTTTTCCCACATCCTTCAACGCCTGCCGATAGCATCAGGCGTATCTTCATCAAGTGACCACTTTGGAGGCACCTTTCCTTTCAAGGTACAAGTTAATTTTGATATTCCCGTATTTGAAGGTCAAATAGATGCAGATGCCCTAGATAAATGGTTAAATCTGCTAGAAGGTTATTTCTCCATTCATAATTTTTCAGACAAGGAAAAGATCACCTTCGCACTCCTTAAGGCTCTCCCCCATGTCAAACATTGATGGGAAACTTACTGGGACCAGATTTCCATAGAGGAATCTGGAATATATGGGGTCGAGCCCACTTGGGATTTTTTTGTGGATGCGGTAAAGGAACAGTACTACCCTGTTGGAAACTATGAGGAACAATACATGAGATGGACCACACTATGGCAAGAGAGGGGCCAAGAAGTTCTAAGGTTCACCAATACCTTCCATACCTTGCACACCAAGCTAGGTATCAAAGACTCTAAACGACATTTGGTTCTGAAATACCGTGGGGATCTACACAGATACATCCAAACTGAAATGGATTTTATGGACATCTCATCACTCGGTGCTGCCTATCGATATGCTGTTAAAATCGAGCAGAAATTTAAGCACCAGAACAAACAGGAGTTTGGGTCTGCAAATCCACAACAATCAAAGTATGACAAAGACAAACCTAACAAACAGTCTTCCGAAAACCATTCCAAGCCATAGGAAAAGAAGGGTCACAGGAAGACAAAGAAGGACACCGGAAAATGGTGCGATTTCCACAAAATCCCCTGGCACAACACCGATGAATGTCGCTCAAAACAGTCATTGGTGGCCAAGATCAAAGACAAGAAGCCGAACCCTGATTCAGAATCTGATTATGAAAATACTGGTAAAAGACAGATCATTGACGCAGACCCCACTGCTATTGTCGTGACCACAACAATTCAACTAGAAGAACCAACAGATCCAGAAGAGGGGGAATGCCTTTTCCATTCACAGATGTGAGTGAAGGGGACCCCGCTGCATTTTATTGTTGATAGTGGAGGCTAGAAGAACCTCATCTCAGCAGAGGTCGTCAAACAATTGGGATTGTCGACAACACCACACCCGCAACCATACAACATTGGGTGGCTTCGCCAAGGACGAGATCTTCGTGTCAGCTAGTAGTGTCGATTGTCATACGGCATCCAACCCTTCAAGGATGAGATAATATGTGATGTTTCCCCACTAGATGTCTGTGATGTTCTCTTGGGCCAGCCATATATGTGGAAACACCATGCTATCTATGAGTCTCGACCCCGTAGTGTCATTATTACTCTGGGGGGTCATCTCTACAGGATACCAGAGGTAGTTCCAACTACTGCCCCACCTAAACAGTGCTGCAAGGTAGTATCTCATACTAGAAAATTCATCTTCTCCACAATCTGTTCAAAGGGTGAACAGAAGGATATTTCAGCCACCAAAACTTCGACCAAAGCACCTTCTCTCCAACAGAAGCAGGTCGACAAGGTTGTAGCAAAGCACGAAGATTCCTTCTACACACAGTCATCTAAAATATCTTGACTGGTTAAAAGGGTCCAAACCTTCCAGCCACAGGTTCCTGATAGATTTCCACAAAGTAAGCACCGTGACTTCTCCAGCAAGACAAGCAGTTCACCAAGATGCAGATTCAAAAAATGCTTTTCCCTCTCCCCCGGGAGCTCAACGCAATGGAGACCATTACTTCCTAAGGAGGGAGGATTGATCCAGGTGGATATTGGGGGCCACCCACCTTTTCCAAATGGATCAAAACAGTTTTCTGGCCATTTTGGCAATTTACTATTTTTAGCAGGTTTTCACTTCCAGGGCCATTTTGAGGGCCTAAATGAAGTTTTTTCGAGATCGAGGTTCTCAATGATAGCCAAAGGCATGATTGATCCCCCAAAATGAATCTCCTTGATGATACCTTTCCAACGAGCTATCACACGCC
>JASDQU010735642.1:214765-281275 GCA_032191745.1 Picea mariana | reverse complement strand
AAGGAAAGTGGGCCAAGTGACCTAGAAGATGTTTTTAAGGAAGCTACTTGGAGAGTATAAATAAGAGGCAAGGCTCTCTCATTTGAATCACACTTGAGCATATTGAATATATATATGTGTCTGAGATAAACAAGGATATCTAAACAAGAATTCTGAGTGAAGGTTAAGAAAACAAGGCCGAAATGCAAGGAAGGATAAATTCTTTTGATGGTGCTTTCTAAGGTATGTTATTTACAGGTCATCTCACCATTTTTGCTATAATGTTTTTTATATAATGATTCATACTGTGAAATTGCTATGAAAATGAGAAAACATATTCAAGTATATGTGAAAACAAATTCAGCTTGTGACTCATTGTATTTTGGGAGTTACACTCCGTGGAAAATAGGGTTTGTGGTCAGTCTTGAAACTAGTCGAAATCAGGTGTTTCGGGTAAAAACGTCATAAATTATTCATAACAGATCCAAATTTAGTGAGACAAAATGTGTTGTTTAGGGTATAGTCTTTAGTATTATTTATAACAATTTCAAATCATTTCATCAAATATTTTGTGCCAGGCACGCTCTATAAGGTCGCTCCCCAGAATAATCCATAATTTAGCAAGGTATGCCATTTTCCCTATAAGTCCTTTTATTAGAGGTTACAAGTAGTGAAACTTGAAGGAATTGCATTAAACACATTGAAGAACATTTTGTGTCAGTTTCAGATCTTTATACAGTACAGGTTCAAAGTTATGATTACTTCAAGTTAGGGTTGTTGACTAATCCAAAACTAGGCATGTGAGACTAAAGAAAAGTTTGATCAAAATCTTAGTCTCTTGTTTTTAAAGTTAAGGAAGGTTTGTAGGAATGTGATCATATACACCATGTCTATTAAAAAGCTATAAATCAGATTTGGATGATGAAATTGATGATGGGTTTTGGTTGTGGTACATGTTGAGTACACGGTTGAGACAAGTAGTTGATGAGTTGGCGCACATACATGAGGTGTATAGTTGATGATATTGGTACATATTGATGAGTATTTGACACATGTTTGGTACATACTTGGTACATGGTTGGATGTAGTTGTTTATGGTACAGGCTGATTACAGGTTGGTGCATGGTTGATGCACTTGTTTATGGTATAGGTTGATTATAGGTTGGTGCATGGTTAATGCACTTGTTTATGGTACAGGTTGATTACAGGTTGAGGTACAGGTTGATGCATAGTTGATGCATGGTTTAGATTTATTGGTATAGGTTTACAACGGTATATCTCATAGTGATAGTGTGATAGTGGTTCCATCATTCTACTTATACTTCAGGGTGGTAGGATGGGGCAAGGACAGGTGGTTGTAGTCACCTTCCAGTTGTAGCTGGAGACCATTGGGGGTTGTAGCCTCCTTTTGGTTGTAGCTAGAGAATTGGGGAGTTGGAACCTCCCTCAGGTTTTAGCCTGAGAAACTAGGGGGTTGGAGCCTCCTTCCAGTTGAAGCTGGAAAACAAAGAAAGTTGGTGCTTCCAATGAATGTAATTCTTCAAGACAAATCAGAAAAAACATTCTATGGTTTTCTCCCGATTTGGGTTTCCACGTAAAACACTGGTGTACTGTGTATGTGTGTGATTTTTTATTTCTTACTTCTCATTATTGGATAATAATTCTACATTGATATAACATTTGAAGAAAAAGGATTATAATTACACTATTACTGATTCACCCCCCGTCTTAGTAATCCAACTAATTTCAAAGAGCCATAACATTCTTCTTTGGAATCTGTTTGAGGCGCAAGAGTAGCGAATGGAATTCTATTGAACCATAAAAGACATTCCCAGAGATGAATTAAATTTCTAGTCATGCTAAATATGTTTAATAGTGAAAAGAAGGTACCTTTAGCATACCAGTTACAATATGGTAATTTGACCTAAAACTTCAACAGGCTGTAACTAGCATCTCGGAACCTAGAAAAAGGTGAAACTTAGACAGAGTGTCCATAAGATGTATATGAACAAACCCAATTTATATCATACAAAAAATCCAATGTAGTAGATGCAAAAAATCATATTTACAACGCAAAGTTGCTCCAAGTTGAAAAATGAATAGAAAATTTATTGGGTAATTTTCAAATAGTCATAACTTTCTACTCAAGACTCAGAATTGAGCATGGGAGAAGGTGTTGGAAAGGTCATGGGAAATTGAATCTAAATATCCACCCAGAAAATTGATTTGGGAATTCATTTTTCCAGGAAATTAGAAGAAATAATTCTGATATATATTATTGAACTAGAATGGTTCATATCTTTCATGAAATTGTTGAGTCAGTTAACCTAACAAAGTTTTGATGGGTGAAAATTTTTGTAGAGTTAAAATTTTTTAGTTCTTAATTGGTGAGAAGGTTGAAATTTAGTTAAAGATAAGTAGAGGTACTCAAGGAAAGAGTGTTATGGAAAAAAAAATCTTTTATAAGATAATAAAAAGCCATTTCCTCAAAATGTCAAGGTATGAATCTGAGTGTAGCCATAAAATCTTGGGAGGCCACTATAGGAAGTCCTCTCATGTTAGTCAAGTATTCAATGGAATATGGGTAGAGGAATAGATCATGTAGTGAATGAATTAGTGAGCACTCCCAAAGAAACCAATATACAAATTAAGCAATGCATTGGAGTCAGATCTATTATAAAAGAAATTGATTATCAAAATGATAGTAATGAGATAAAGGAAGAGGCTTAATGAATTTATGTATAAAGAGTGCATCATATCCAGAAATTAGCTATGCAATTATAAAGTAATGTTTCCCTTATGGTTATCAGAGTGCACAGTGGATGTGTGGTATGAAGGGCATCATGATGGCATGATTGAAGTGGATTGTGCAAGGTAGGTTGAAACCAGATTGGTCAAGGTAGGGAAAAGTAATATCCAGCAAGAAAATACAAATGATGATAAGATCAAATAAGGAAGGGATAAGTCAAGTACCTCAAGAAGACATGTCTGGAAATATAATTGGGTCATGTAGGAGTTGGATCAGAGGGATCTGAATAATAAAGAAATGCTGAAAATTAATATCATCATAATATGTAGTTGCAATTCCATGAACATCCTAGAATAATGGATGAAAAACTCATGGGGTAGATATCAAGAAAATGGGAATGTAGGAAAACACTCCAAGATGGAAAGCAAGAATACTAGTAGAGATTATTGATGCATTCCAAAGGTATTAAAGATATTTCCACAATAGCATGGAGATGTCAAAGCCAAGAGAGACTTAAAAGTGAAATGAATCTTTGTAGAGAGTCAGTAAAGAAACATGAAGAAGAAAATGGTTCTATGCATGGTTTTGAATGTAAAAGAGATGGTTCTCGAGAAGAAACCATCTGAAGAGGCATAGAGCCATGAGTGATATTTCTAGGGGGTGGAAGTACCACTTGAAATTATGTTGGTAAATTAAAAGTAGTATTAAGTGATTTTAATTAATTTTATGCAGCTAGAGTAAGAGGCATATGTCCATCCTTACAACATGCTAAGATATTGGCTATACAAGACAAGTTTGAGGCCAGTTGGGAAGTAGTGGATAAGAATGCAAGAAAACCCAATTACGAAAGTATTCATTCTAGGAAGAGCTAAAGTAGTTCAGTCCGAAAATGAAATGGTTGTTGAAGATCCAAAGTATATAAGACAACATGATTGGAATTATAATTCATCCAAGTATGAGTTGCGATAGATGGATCCAGGGAGTAATTAAAAGCTGAAGGTTAATACTAGTTTAGTATTTGGATGGAAAGGAAAATGCATATAAGAGTGATTTGGCTAGAAAGTGCTCAGATCAGAAATAACCATGCACAACATGGTTACATTGAAGAGCACATGAAGATTCAGGAACCTGGAAGAATGGAAGACTTCTGGGATAAGCAGGGAAATATGATACAGGGAGAAAGAATTGCTACAATTACTATAGCAACAAGTATTTTATGGCTTCTTGGGATAACCATAAAGTGAGAATGCTTGCATATTTGTGTGTGTTGTTGATAATGTTGTTGCACATGGAAGGAAGCAACAAAAGGTTGGAATGTTGATTATAACAATGATAAAGAAGCATGAAAACTTCTACTTTCATCAACTAATTAGGTAGCATTAAATTCGTTTAATGACAACCATGCAGATAAGTATTTCTCTTTTGGAAATTATGTTGCATAATTGCCAAAGGGAAATCCAGGAAATAATTTCCCCAAATTGAATTTTATAATACTTTGTATGGTATTGTTTAAGTGCATTGATAAGGATTAAGTTACCACTAGGTGTGGTAAAGGCTAGAGACCTGTTATAGTTATCAAAGCTTTTATCTTTTGAATGCACACACTGACATAGTAGAATGTCTGTTATTTTGGTTGTGAGGCAATAACCAAAGAAAATAAAAGATAAGAACTTGTTATAAGAATGATACTAAGAAATCTAGTCATGTATGAGACTAGTAAATGGTTGGATATGGCAAGGGATGCTTATAGAAAGGTTTTGTGCCACACAAATACCCAATGAGATTCCTACCTTTAAATAAAAATTGGATTGAAACCTTTTTGCTAACACTAATAAACTCTACAAAATTGTAGTCATGGTGTAGTGTTTGGGTTGAAAAGGAAGGCATCCAAGTAATTGTGAAGACAATGGGAAGTGTGTGGAGATGTGTCAAGACATTGGCCAGATTTCCAATTTATGGATGGTGAGATACATAACTTAGATAAAGATAATACTAAAAATCAATGCAAAGGTGCCTTGAATAAATAAGCATTGAGAGTTGCACTCATGCCTAGTAAGTGGCGTAGTTTCACTCATACATGATGGAATTGTATACTTAAATGCAATTTGTTGAATGCATTTTGTGAGTCTATGTATATACGTTTTTGCATGGAAATAATTATACTAATGGTTGAAATATTGCTAACTCATGAAGTTGAGGAAATTTTAGGAACTGTTAAACATTGCAACGGGAAAGTTGCAAGTCAGGTAGTCACATGAATAGTGACTACATAAAAAAATTTGTTCAGAAAATTGGAGAAATGAACTCACTCTTATTAATTATGAACATTCATATGCATAGAATGATGAGTCATTCTATTTGGTTAAATTGTTTGGTAATTGTGATTGAATTTCTAGGTGTAGGCAATTCTAAAATCATGACATAAGGTGTTATACATGTTGAATTATGATGTACAAAAAATACTGACAATTTGTTGGTTGTATGCAATATATAATCATTGTAGGAAAAATGGTATTTAGCATGGTGCTTGGTGAAATCCATAAGGAAACCTCCATTTTATTATTCCAATAACGATGAAAATTTATGAATTAGAATTTCATATTTTGGGAAAAGTCAAATTCCTTATGAAATTAATTTGATTTCTAAAATGGAATTTTTATAGTTCTTTCTCATGATGATTGCATGTGTATGATACAGATGAGATGATAATGATTAAAGTGGGAACTCCTGGAGCCACGATGCTCTATGACTTTCTGTCCAGCCTGTACTGGAGCCCTGGAAGGGAAGTTGAGCAGTCGATGAATTGTTGGACAGTGAAGGTGCATACTACCTTGGGTTGTACAAGCATGTGGGGAAGAGAAACAATTGGTTGGACTACTGCTGAGGTTTGGTACCTTGGCCTAGACTATGTTGATGTTGATTGTGAGTCGTGGTTATCTTGGGAAGCCATTTCCCTAATGGAGTCACAACCCATGATTGGGAGTGGTATGCTCTTGAGAGTTTATCAGCAGTAAGATATAAGGCTAGGTGTAATGTCATGGATCTAAATTCAGTTGCTTCTTCAATGAGGTTTAATTGAAGCATGTAATAAGGAACAATGAGCTGAATTAGTTCCTGAAAAATATCTATGGAATAGAGCAATTGACTTCTAGTTGCAGTATGAGTACCAGAATTGGTGCTGGAAAGTAGAGTACCAAATGTATAACAAGATTTCAATAGCTAAATCTTGGATATTTTAAAGAATTTGAACATGATATATAATGCACTGAGGACAATGCATAAATAAGGGGAGGGTATTGTAATATCCCCAGGTTGAACCTCAACTGTAAATGTAATAATGTAATTAAGATGGGGTGTTTTCTTATATATTTCGACATGCATCTTCCATGGTATAGTGTGTGCATGTACTGCGCAGTAAAATGATGAAACGGGCACATTCCAAGATATTGTGCACAACAAACTTAAGTGCACGTGATTTTGTGGCCAGGGAGACTTTGTGTATATGTTGCGTTTTATAGGCTGGTGAGCCAGTTATTATAAGCTAGGATGCTTATGTTTTGTTTAGGCTAGAGAGCCTAGATGTTAAAGGCTAGTGCGCCTAATTTTGTATATATCTCATAATTTATATAAAATACATCGTTACGTGCAGATCGGCCATGATAAAAGAGATGGGGGACTAAAATCCACTAGTGGGGAAAGGATGGGGACTAAAAGTTAAGGAAAAGGGGATAAGATAGGGAGCTTAAGACAAAAAGGAATATTATATTAATATTTCTTAAAGTATAAAGTATGGATAATTATTTTATCCTAAGTTCCAAAGTCGGGGACAAGTGGGACAAAGTAGCTCCCAACATGACAAGTGTCAAGTTGGGGACATGCATACATATTGTTGGTACTTAGTTCATTTTCCATCTCCTTCCATCATTCCTTCCATTTTGCATTCATCCATTCATCCATCATTCATCCATGCCATGAGCACTCACTCACTCACGCAGTCAATTATCCTTCATACATTCATGTCATTGTATATGAACATGTATCCATAGCCATATCTAGTTGGTGTAGCTAGTTAGCTTGGGAGTTGAACTGAAGAAGCGGGTTGTCAGGCCTGTGGGATACCAAAGAGGTGGGTTGTCAGGCTCATGAGAAAATATCTGGGTGAGAGAATTGTTGGGAATTGATTTCTTGAAGGTGCTAAGCTATAGCTACAGAGCTCTGAGACTTCATGTCCAACCTATTGGTGAAGCCCTGGAAGGGATGTGGGGCAGCCGAGGGACTGTTGAGTAGATAAGGGGCACACTTCCTAGGTGGGACAGACATGTGGGGAATGAGGGACTATAGGATGTTAGTTGAGTTGGCACCTGTGATGTAGTCTTTCCTATTGTCGATGAGCCATTATCTTGGTTAGGAATCCCTTTAACTGGGTGGAGTTTAGTCCTATATCGAGGGTGACCATCTGGTGAGAGTGATGAGTAGTGTGGTCTAAGGCTAGGAGATTCATGGAAATTTTTCACACAGTTGGTGATATTCTTACCAAGATAAGTGTCAACTGTGTGATAAATTTACATGTTGCATTATTATTTCTGTGTTTATTTTTATGCGTTATCATATGTGTTGTCATAACTGTGTTTATATTTATAGATATTTCCTATATATGTTGCATGTATGTGTTACTATTATTTTAGTATAATTTCATGCATTCACATAATGTATTTGTATTCTTATATTTTATATGTAAGCTTCTGCAAGAGTTCAGTGTGTATATGTTTTAATTGCATGTTGTTAGAAAATTTTATATGGCATAGCTTAGTGGGATGTTGGGTATGTTACAATATGTTCCGCAGAGAGAACATAAGTGTTCTCTGGAGTAGCGTGGCCCAGAATGGGTGGAAGAGGACATTACAATGTGATATCAGAGCAGTAAAAGAGAATTTTAAGCGTGTTTTGGGTATCATTTCCCGACCTGGCGGTGGCTGAGGATGTTACATCAACTTGAACGACCTCTCTCAATTGGCACGAGAGAATATGGTAGATGGGTTTTGGATAGTCAGTAGCGGATCCAGGGAGTTTGTGGAGCTTTATAGGAAGGAAAGAAAAATAGAGCGCCATTTGATGAAGGATAAGCGCAGAGAGTGCATAGAGTATTTCAACTGGTTCATGTGGACATTTGTGGACCAATGAACATGACATCAATCACCTGTGCTAGGTATTGTTGATTTTTCAATTTCCATATCTGATAATTATTACCTTATGATTTCAAACAAATTTCAATGCCATTGTTATCATAGAATAATTACACACTGAAAATTTAAAATGAAATAAAGCTGCAACAGAAATAGCAGAATCATAGAGAAATAACCATGCACAATAGACACAAGATTTAGCATGGGAAAACCTAAACTCGGGAGAAAAAACCAATAGACTTTTCTCAAAAAGAAATTTAATCTAAGTTCACAAATACATCACTCAAAAAATGAAGAATCCAAGAACATCGAAAGTTGTGCCCTGGTTATTCTCATGGCACACAAAGTTCCCTTCCGAAGGCCCTAATATGAACGTTACATTTCAGAGTCTCTCCCACAACATACATGATTTTTCTCTGATCCCTTCACTCTAAACATCCCATTAATTAATGTTCATGATCTCTTCATATCGATGGTTGTTGTTCTTCACTAAAAAACATAGGGTGTTAGGGAGTTATAACTTTCTATTTCAAGGAGTTAGCCATTTTTTTAATTCTACTAAAATTCAACACTGGATTTCAAAGACTTGAAACCAACTCTATGGCCAATACAATATGCTCAACTTAAGGTCAATAACTTCACTCATCTTATAGGTTATGTTGGCCCTTGACCAAGGTTTGGGAGTTTCTTGGTCATGTTGATCTATTTTGGGACTCGACAACATGTCGAAGGAGGAGCGCAAGACGAAGCAGAGATCAAGGGATCTTGACCCACTTTTGGGTCCTTTTTGGGTTTTTGGGAATATGTAACAGGAATGGGATGTCGACCCATGGGTTTTACCCATGCTTATGCCTATTTTGTATATATAAATAAAAGTCTAGGCAATGTAAGAAGAAGATCGACCGATCGATAGGTTGATGAGCTAAGTGCTAGAGCTATGTGGTATATGCTAAGTGCAAGTAGGGTTTGTAAGTGCTTTGTGCTTGACTATAAGAGACTTACAAAGCTAAGTGTAAGTAATTGTAATATGTTGTGGAAGGCTTTGTGTTGTAACGCAAGGAAGAAGGATCTAGCGAGTTGTGTGGATCTTCTGTCCTATGCGGAGTAAGGACTTTGAGGCTCTGTGCTTGTAACCGATTGAAGAAGCCAATAAAGAAGAAGAGTTGGTGTGTGTAGCCCAAGGGTGGGGGTCAACCATGTAAACACTGTGTTATGTTCTTTTTTCTTTGTCTTATTGTGTTCACATGTTATTTGCTAAGTGATTTGATATGTTTACATAGAAATACTTCTTCTTTGTGCTTAAGATATGCGAGAATATTATATCTGATCAATATAGTMATGTTTAGTGCTTGATATGCTCATTCTGATCCATTTTTATGCCAAGTGCTTAAATACTGTAGATTAGTGTGACTGCTGTGAAGCTCTGTTTTATCAGCGAAGTGAATAGTGATTGCATATCGAGGGACTGACATCACTAAGGGTTGTATTAAGTGTTACAATCATAGACCTATGTCCCAGCTAAGGTTGCAGACATCTGAGTCTTACAACCACCCCTGCCTCTACCTTGGGTGAGAATTCATCTTCTTCACAGGTGTTTCCGAAAGGGTTGATAGTTAGGGATTTGTTGGTGCATTGTTGTAGCATTGAACCCTGGGTCTGCCCCTGTGCCAACAAATGGTTCTGTTACTGGTACCTAAAACTGTGATTGCTGGGAACTGAAGAAGAAGAAGCTTTGTTCAAAGATTTGACCTAGAATTGTCAAATATTTTTGCGTAGATCTGTTCCCTAGTGCGCAATATTCTATTTAACTTATAAGCTCTATTCTAAAAGAAATAGGCTCGATCTGAAGAAAAAAAATTTGGATCTGAATGAAACAAGTAAGATCTGAAAGATTTGTGCTCTAAGAAAGGTAAAAGTGAGAATTTCTAATTAAAAGAGGTAAGATATATAAGCTTTGTTATTTGACAAAGGTAAGAATAGTTAAAATTTTTATACCTAGAAGCTGTGTGCTCTGTAGAAATAAGATAAGTTGGAAATTTTGTTTCTAGAGTATGGATCTAGGTATGTTTAATAAAATTTGTCCTAGTTTGAAAACTAGGGTATTGATAGATGAAAGAAGATTTGATATTAATATATCTGACAAGAATAATGAAAGATATGTTATACCTATGTATAGAAATAATGTTTGGACAAACGAATGGATGCAGGACCCTAGAAATAGTTTTTTGCAGGTTAGCCACAATGATCCTAGTGCGCGGTACAGAAAAGGCTGGGGATCATTTAAAAGAAAGAGAGGATTAACCCTCTATTACAGTTGTAGAAAACCGAGACATCTTGCTAAAGAATGCCCTGGGAGAATACCCAGTTGTCTTTGTTGCAAAGATATGGACCATGAAGTGTTGGATTTCCCTAGAATGATTGCTAAGCTTGAAGGAATGGATCTGAATCAAGAAAACCCTAAGGTAGCTCCAGAGGCTATAGCAGAACCCTAGGAAGAATTAGAGAAAATATTTATACAAATGAGAGAAACCTTTAATGACCACCGACATGTCAGATTATCAGAGATATTGAAAGGAAAAGAATGCATCAAAGCTAGAATAGGAGACTTCGACATTGACTGTGTTCTAGATGAAGAAACACAGGTGAATATCACGATAGAGAGAAATTGGGAAGATATAGGGAGGCCTACTATGATTCCTTCATTAGGAGGACTAGGGTGATTCAAATGAAAACTGGTAAACCTATGTGGAAGGCTTGCTTAGATACCTATGACCGTCAATGGAACTTCAACAGAGGAAGATGTTAAGATTATTAAATTTGTTGAAGACCATGCCCCATTTACCATGTTAATAGGAAAACCTTGGATTGACAGAGATCAAGCCATACAAAAGAAATAAGAAGAAGTTTTAGAGAATAAGAAATAGGAGTTAAAATATTTCATAACCAAGAGGATCACACACTTGATCGAAGAACATGAGAACAAATATAAGTTATTTAACACTAGAAACCTAGATTTCGAAGCTACAAGAACTTTAGAAGACTTACAGGAGACTGAAGTACCTATCTCAGATAAAGAAGAGGTGTTACCCTTGAGTCCTTGGAAAGAATCTCAATAGCGTAAAGTAACTAAAGCCACAAAAGATAAGAATCAGAATGGAAAATGAACTATCAAGATGAAGCTCATTGGAAAGAAGGCTAGGAAGCAAAGTAAGAAGAGAGCTAAGTTGCAGAAGCTTCTAGAAGGAACTTCGAAGACAAAAAATTTGCAGAATTGGAGCTTCGCTAGGATATCAGAACAACGACACATGGAACTTCACCATGGCGAAGCAATATAGCCATTGGGGATATTATAACCGTTCGATTGACACTATGAATAGGAACAAAGGCAATAAAGGTCTATCATCAGATCATTAGACCGTGCCATAATGGATAGAATAAGAGTTAATAGAGTCTCATAACCATTGCAAGAGAACCATTGTCGAGTTGCCTACTTATCCTATCATGCCATGCATAGACAACACTTTTGCTAACTGAAAATTTGAAGCCCACAGACTAAGCGAATTGAATATAGTGATCCTTATGCTCTTGACATTATTCTAGTATAGTTTCTGAGATAATCATGACCCGAATAAGTTTTAATCCCAAGAACGTATGTCCGACAAGCTCACCCCAGTTGAAGAATTAGTAATGGAAGTTCTCCTCGACTTGATGACTAAAAGAGTCATGTCGGAGAGAGGAGTGTCTATAGGTCTACAGGCATCTTCGATGAGAGGACTATTGGCCTCTCTGTCCACTACTCGAGGTGGTCCATCCTGTCCAGTAGATGAAAAGCGAACTAAGCATAGAGATGATATTGTGAATGCCAAGATGATTATGAGTATTTTACCCGCTTATCTACCCCCTCTGAGTGGCATGATAAATCATAACAGTGTGCCCAGATAATTTGAGTACGCTTTGGTCATTTTGTACCTCCCAAAAGGGATACACACAGTGCGTGTAGACCAAGATAATATCGCAGTGTTGAAGTTTAGCGACTTCAACCTCAGTGACAGGAAGGTGTACAACATGCTCGCCCAACACAAGTATCTGACCAGAACCAATGGAAATAACTCAAAGATCATCCCCCAGTCATGGACCATGAACCTCGTGCAGTCCACATTGCTCAATGTCATGAAGATTCCTCACATTGGTAGGCACCAAGAAGTGAACACATGCGTCAAGTTGTTGTTCTCCTGCTACCATGGTGCATATTTGTGGTTGAATCTTCACATCACAGTGGATCCGACATTGATCAATCATATCATAGGGATGAGCATGCAAGGCTCTGACCCATAGGATTTCTATCCTGGGAAAGCCATGGATCATACTCTAGCATAGAGAATAAAGGATACCTACAGAGATGTCGAGAAAGGAACGCGAGGCTACAAGGTAGCCTCTATCTAGAGTGTCACAATGTGCCTAGCTTGTCAATTAATTAGAGGAAAGTTAGTTCACAAGAATTGACACACCCAAGTGACTGCATTTGCAGTCGACCTCGCAGGAAAGTGCGCAGAGGGCCTACAAATGAAATGGGTGAAGTACCTCATAAGCCAGCTGGATCTGAACTACAGGGAAGCGCAGAACCAAGGATATGAGTTCCACTTCATATGGCTTCTCATATTTATCGCTTTTATTGCATGGGAGATGTCGGAAGGTGCGAACTTCCTGGACTTCGAGCCCTTTGAACCTCTGGCCACGAATTTTAGTACACTATTGTACTCCAGTGACATGAACAAACAGTTGCAATCAAATTCCATGTTCCATACGTATTACAACTAGTTGAAGGTAGACATCCATTCTGAGCCTCGTATGACCCCGAATACCCTCCATAGGTTTCTGCCTTTAATGAAGTTCAGCATGGACTTCCATTTCATCTATATCACAATGCGCACTAATGAGCATAAAAAATAATTGTAGTCATACTGCAAGTTGACAGATGATGAATTGAAAGAGACTACCAAGGAATGGTCAGTGGACCTCCTTGTTCTAGCAGACCCTGTGTAGATGTTCGATGTTGACAGCCTAGAAACTGCGCAGGATACACCTGGATCGAGCAAGACAAAGAAAAATGAGGACACCCAATATTTCAATAGTACCTCATCTAAGACTTCTTCCATTTCACCTAAGCAAGGGGGTGATGGAGGAGAGATAGATGGCGTAAAAGTTGCATAGAAGAAAGGAGAGGGTACACTGCCTAGAGATGAGGAGGAACCCTTGAAGAAAAGGAATATTTGCCCTCCGAAACCTTCTTCAAGGAAGAAATCAAAAAGAAACCAAGACCAAATTTGAGACCACCCTCACCTCAAACGACTTTGACTTCATCGTCGCAACACTAAACGATGCTTCACTGGAGATAGAAGAGAAACAGGAAGCTAAGAAGGAGGAGGTGTTCAATCGGATAAAGGTTGAACTTCAATGAGTGTAGCAGGCACTACAATTCAGTCGTGTATTTTCCACTATGCCTCTGTAATCAGAAACACTAGAATTAGGAGATGAGCCAGCTCAGCTCCACTAGATCACTGATATAGTTGAAGCTCGCCTTCAACAAGCACAGAAGGAGACAATGCAAGCTTCCTAGTATTTGTCACAAGCACATGGATACCTTCTAGAGCAGCGCAGTACTACAAAATGAGAGAAACTTGCTCTGCAAGAGAAGTTCAATGGAGAAAAATCCCAACTACATAAAGAAAAGGAACAATTGCTCGCAGAGAAACTCGAAGCATAGGAAAAGGTCAACAAAGAACTTTTCTCTGTGATAGTTGTGGAAGTAAAGGCTGAAGATCGAGTTCCACAACAAGTGGCACAACTCGAAGAAGTAGTCTAGTAGATCCAAAAATGCATAGTAGAATTGGAGCTCCGCTATGTGCCCCGAATCCCTCAAGATGTAAGAGAACTCATGGAAGCAACTGCTTGCAACACAGTTGACAGACTAAAATCCCTTTCCCTAGAGTGCAAGAAGCTTACTAACTGCAATGCCTAGACATATGAAAACCTCACTGAGAATTTGGAGTTATAGACACTGGATTCACAGCTCCAAGAAGCGAAGTAACATGCAGATACACTACAAGCACAGCTAAAAGCCCTATCGAATTTAGAAAGAATGAAGAGGTCTCAATAAAAATGCATAGCTCACCATCAGATCCATATGATTCAAGAAAAGTGATGGAAGTCACTCAATGGCTTCAACCTGTGCAATATAAGGCATGCTAGTTGTTTACAGAGGTTGAGAGCCGAGGAGCAGAGTTAGAACATGTTGTCACCATAGCAGAACAATGCCTAGAAGGGCCAGTGAATGACACAGTAATCCAAGAGTTTGTCGAGAAAGAGGCCACAACAAAGAAGTAAGTTGAAGTACCTCAAGACAAGATAGAGGATGAATTTCTCAGAACAGAGTGACTCAGGACGAGTCACAGGTGAGTGTTGGGGGCTTGTTGGCCCTTGACCAAGTTTTGGGAGTTTCTAGGTCATGTTGACCTATTTTGGGACTTCGACAACCTATCAAAGGAGGAGCGCAAGATGAAGCAAAGATCAAGAGATCTCGACCCACTTTTGGTTCCTTTTTGGGTTTTTGGGAAGATATAACTGGAATGGGATGTCGGCCCATGGGTTTTACCCATGCTTAGGCCTATTTTGTATATATAAATAGAAGTATAGGAAATTTAAGAAGAAGATCGACCAATCAATAGGTTGATGAGATAAGTGATAGAGCTATGTCATATATGATAAGTGCAAGTAGGGTTTGTAAGTGCTTTATGCTTGACTGTATGAGACTTGCAGAATTAAGTGCAAGTCGTTGTAAGAAGTTGTGGAAGGCTTTGTGTTGTAACACAAGGAATAAAGATCTAGTGAGATATGCAGATCTTTTGTCCTGTGTGGAGTAAGGACCTTGAGGCTATGTGTCTGTAACCAATTGAAGAAGCCAATAAAGAAGAAGAGTTGGTGGATGTAGCCCCAAGGTGGGGGTGAACCACATAAACACTGTGTTATGTTCTTTGTTCTTTGTCTTGATGTGTTCACATGTTATTTGCTAATTTCTTTGATATGTTTAGATAGACCTACTTCTTCTTTGGGCTTATGATATGTGAGAATATTATATCTGATCAAGATAGTCATTCTTAGTGCTTGATATGCTCATTCTAATCCATTTATATGCTAAGTGCTTAAATACTGTAGATTAGTGTGACTGTTGTGAAGCTTTGTTTTATCAATGAAGCGAATAGTGATTTCATATCGAGGGATTGATGGTGCTAAGACTTTTATTAAGTGTTACAATCATAGATCTATGTCCCAGCTAAGGTTACAGACATCTGATTCTTGCAACCACCCCTGCCTTTACCTCGGGTGAGACTTCATCTACTTCGCTGGTGTTGCCGAAAGGGCCAGTAGTTAGGGATTTTTTGGTGTGTTATTGTAGCGTTGAATGCTGGGTCTGCCTCTATGCCAACAGGTTCCCTCATAGGAATAGGGGAGTTCAAATAGTTGACACATTCACACTTAGTCATTTATAATATTTTAGCAGAACAATAATGATCATTGTAACATAGCTCATCGTACAAATATTTATTTTGTAGATTTCATTCATAAAATCTTCTCAAATTTAAGAATATACAAATTCATACAATATAACATTCATAAAAATTCAATTGTATCATTCATAATTAGTTTCAGTACATATAAACATTTCTCTATTAAGGAAATGACCCAATCCAACTCACTGAGAGAGGATGTATTTTCACCCAACCATAGGCCTTGCTATAGAATCACTTCCTACAACACACCACCCCCGTTTCAGGCTATGATACGATGAAGGAAATTAACTTGGCAAGGTTCTGAATCTTTGATGATCTAGGAAAGTTACTTTCTTTCTGACATATACCCCTGAACCCTCAGGCCAAGATCTTCTCAAGATCGTTATAGAATTCCCTAGAGTTGAAGCATCTCCTTTGGTTCCTCATTGAAACCTTCAACAAATATGATCCACAGGTCCTTCGGAAACCCCACCTGCGCCAATGAGCACTAGGCGTGAGCTTCACCCTCACACAACCACAATTGATCCTTGGCGCAAGCGTCTTTCACAACTTCTCAACTTACGAGTTGGAGTGATGAGCCTTTATGCTCCTCCTTTGAGAAATCCAAATATGCGATAGGGAAACTACAGGTTGACCTCTCGATGAGAAAGTACATGCCACCTGTCACCCTTTTGGTCCCCACCTAACAGATGTGCCATGCTTTCACATGAGCTCTCGGCTCTTGCCACTTCACAACTTCTACAGTTGAAAGAGAATCCTTCCAACTCCCAAACTCCTGATACACGATAGCTCCACGTAGTTCTGATCCAACGGTTCTCCTGTTCTTGGATCCACTGGTTTAGATCTCCTTGCTACTTCACTATCCGCGCAACGAAAGTATTTGGTTCATCCTCTTAAGTTAAGAATCCTGAATACATGAAATGATCTAACGACCCAAACTGACCATGATCGATGGTCCTTGTTGACCCTTGACACCAACGTAATGGGTTTGTTCAGATCTTATCCACCCTACAACTCTTCTAGATCCTACAATCCTCGCAACTTTGTGAGTTCTCCATGGAGAATTCTTACCGCTTGATTCTTCCCTCAAGAATCTCTATGGAATGAGATGATGTTCTTTCACCGGAACTTAACCTTCTGCATGAAGATTCTGTTTCCTATCTCCCTTTGAACAGGTTTGATTTCTTCCTTCCTTTGAACACTTCAAGGGTGCTAACCCTTTTGAGATTTTACTTGTAAACTCGAGTCTCTAAAAGGACTCCTCCACACACTCTTTGCAACAATATTTCAAATACTCCTGGGTATTTGACCTCTCAACTTTGTGCACTCTCTGCAACAACAGTCCTTCACCTTTCAACCTTAGTTGATAACTTCTAAGGCCTCATCTAGCCTACGTACACCTTGCACAGCTTTTGTGCTTCATCTGCACTTCTGTTTAAATGAGAACAACAGTAACCCTCCTGAGCTTTCTGAGATAGACTCAAAAACCTTGTCAACGCACACCATGTGGACGTTTTCAATGCACTCCTTGCAGGAAACTCTCACTCAGGAAGAGAAACAATTGCAACTCATTCTCTCTCTCTTTCAAACTTTAAACATTCAACATGAAATCATACATACACATCATAACAACAAATGCATGACAGAGAGAATAAAACATCTATAAGAATACCATTCATCTTGTATACACATAAAGCATCATAACACCATGAGTTTGAATCAAAGATTCATATATTCATTCAAAACTTCTGTACATGGGTTCTTCTCTACAACTCTCTGCTACAACTCTTTTTTTTTATGTTCTATGATAATGATCTCTAATGATATAATGATCTAATGATACAAATATACAAAGATGAGGATGTCTATAGTTAGTTTTCCCTCCTGCTCCTAAAACTATCTAATCTATCATTCAAACCTACCTACTTTCATTAATTGGGCTTAAATGCCTTTTACATTGACAGATGAGAGAAAATCACCCATGATCTGTGACAACACCTAAGTATAGATGCAAGTACACATCTATCTCATTACATTAATGTCTATGCATTTATGTTCAAAACACTCCAAAACATTTTAAAATGTGATGGTGCTTGTCCCAGCTAGCTTTTTCCTTCATGCTCGCTTGGCTGCTGATGATTCTCCTGCATCATACTCCCTCGCTTGAAAATTTTCGTGAACTCCTGTACATGAGCTCTTGAACAGTTTTTCCATGCTTGTGAATTTCTGCTTCATCCTCCCAACTGGCATCTTAAACTGGATTTCCTTTCCACTTGACCAAGTATTCGAAATACTCTTTCCTCCTGGTCTTCCTGCTGACCCTCTTATCAATTATACTTTCCATCTGTGGCTTTTCAGCTACAATAATTTGTTTAGTCCATTGAACCTCTGTCTCTTCATCCTCTTCTCCTGATTCTTCATCTTTGTAAGGGTACCAATCCGCAACATTGAATATCGGTGAAATTCCGATCCCATCGCGTAATTCAATCTCATATACGTTTGCCCCAAATTTCTTTATGACCTTGCATGGTCCAATATTTTTCATCTTCAGTTTGTTATATGTCCCCTTTGGGAATATCTCCTTCCTCAGATGTGCAAGAATCAGATCACCAACTTCAAATTGAAGTTATCACCTGTGTTGATCTGCTATGTACTTGTACTCTTGACTCGAATTCTACAATTGTTTCTTAACTCGGCTGTGAATCTCCTTCATTGCTTCTGCAAAATCCTCTGCACTAGAACTTCTAACTTCAACTTGTTCTGAATATTTCAATTTAGAAACTACCCTTGGCTGCATTCCACATACAATTTGGAATGGACTCTGCCCTGTGCTTCTGTTAAGTGAGTCATTGTAAGCAAATTCTGCCTGTGGCAGAATGTGATCCCACTGACTGTGGTGTTCAGTCACTAGGCTCCTTAGAAAATCTCCCAAGCTTATGTTCACAAATTCTGTCCGCCCATCCATATAAGGATGATACACTGAGCTAAATGACAAACTTGTCCCCAACTTCTTCCATAAATTCCTTCAGAAATATCCCACGAACTTGGTATCCTGATCCGAAACTATGCTTCTTGGCAAGTCGTGAAGTCTGACGACTTCCTTGAAAAATAGGTTCACAATATGAGTTGCGTCATTGTTTTTCTGGCATGGTATGAAATGTTCCATCTTTTAAAATCTATCTACCACCACAAATATTGAATCATATCCTCTTTGTCTCCTTGGCAGTCCAAATATGAAATCCATGCTCACTGCATCCCACGACCTTTCTAGTATGGGTAATGGTTGGTATAATCATGTGTTCTGCCTTTTCCCTTTCTTGTGTTGACAAATTCTACATCTGTTCACAAATATATTAATGTATATCCTCATTCCTAGCCAAAAATATGTGCCACTCAACTTTGAGAACGTTTTTTCATGACCAAAATGTCTAGCCAATCCTCCACTGTGTTTTTCTTTCAACATATTCTCCCTCATGGCGCATTTTGGAATACATAATTGATTGCCCCTGAATAATAATCCATCTTGGATCATATATTCGGTCCATTGGCTTCTGCCCCTAAGAGTTGGATTCCTAGATGCCTCATACGCTTCCTTAAAATTTGGGTCATCCCTGTACATTTATTTGAGGTTATCAAAACCCAAAGTTTTGACTCTAAATTCCTGCATAAGCAAACATTTCCTGCTCAAAGCATCAACAACTTTGTTAGTAGTTCCAGAAATATGTTTAATTACAAAAGTAAAATTATGCATGTATTCAACCCATTTAGCATGCTTCTGGTTCAACTTGTCCCATTGAGTCATGAATTGCAAAGCGTGATTATCGCTATACAAAACAAACTCCTTAGGAACCAAATAGTGTCTCCATTTCTTCAATGCTTGTATGACTGCATAGATTTCTTTTTCATATGTTGAGTACTTAATCTTTGCTTCATTTAGTTTTTCACTGAAGCATGTGATTGGCCTGTCATCTTGGCTCAAGACCAATCCAATTGCAAATCCACTAGCGTCACACTTGACCTGGAATGTATTGTTGAAGTATGGAAACACCATAATTGGTTGTTCAGTAATCTTCCTCTTCAACAGATTGAAAATTTTCTCTGCTTCCTCTATCCAATGAAAATATTTATGTCTTTTCTTCACCGTATCCATCATCGATGCGCTAATCCCACTAAAATTTCGAATGAATTTCCTGTATAAACTAGCTAATCCATGGAAGCTTTGAACTTCAAACACACCTTTCGGTGATGGCCAATTCTTAATCGCATTCACCTTATCCAGGTCCATTTTTAGCTCATTTGCAGAGATAACAAAACCCAAATAAATGAGTTTTGTCCTCATAAATGATGATTTCTTAATGCTTATCAACAACTTCTCTTGCTGTAATATCCTCATCACTGTAGCTAAATGATTCAAGTGTTCTGCTTATGCCTTGTTGAAAATCGATATATCGTCAAGATATACGATGACAAATTTCCCAATGAAATCCTTCAGGACTTCATTCATCAATCTCATGAAAGTACTAGGTGCATTTGTTAAGCCAAATGGCATAACAATCCATTCATACATCCCCTTATTCATTTTGAATGTTATCTTCCATTCATCACCTTTTCTCATACGAATTTGATGATATATGCTTTTCAAATCAATCTTTGAAAAAAGATTTTCTCAACTCAAGAAATCCATCAAATCATCCATCCTTGGCAATGGAAATCTGTATCTAATGGTAATATTATTGATTTCCCTTCATTCTGTACACATCCTCCAACCTCCATCCTTCTTTGGGCTTAGCACTGTTGGAACAATGCATGGAATCAAGATTTCTCTAACTAATCCTTTGTCCATTAAATCTTGGACTTGTCTCTTAACCTCTTCATTCTCCTGCAACATCAATCTGTACGCTACTTTGTTTGGCAAACTATCTTTAGGAATAAGATCAATGTGATGAATTATACTTCTGATCGTTAGCAACGAACAAGGTAGTTTGTACACTACTATATCAACGAACTCTTCCAGCAACTTCTGAATTTCTTCTGGTAAATCATCCACTCTTGTACTGGTCAAAACAATTCTAGAATTTCTGACCACAATAAATTGTGTGTCTTCCTTCTTCTTAACCTCATTAAGAAGTTCCTTCCCATTCATGAGAAGTACAGTGTTTCTCACTTCTGGTTTCTCTTCTTTATCCTTAATCGACAACAACATGTGAGTTCTCCCATAGTGAATCACATTTTTGTCATATTGCCATGGTCTACCCAGCAATAGATGAAAAACATCCATGGGAATGACATCACATAATATTTCATCCTTATATCCACCTATTTTAAATTCAACTAAACATTGTTTAGTGACATTTACCTGATGTCCTTTTTATAGCCACACAACTTTGTATGGGCTTGGTTGTTTAACAGTCTCCTGCTCCAGCTTTTCTACCATCTTTGTAGAAATGAGATTATCTATGCTACCACTATCCACAATGACTTTGCATACCCTATCTTTGGTTTTGAAAGCAGTCCAAAAAAGTTTGTTTCTTTGGGTTGGGTTCTCTACCTCCTTTTCTGGCGTTAAGAGAACTTTCCTCATCATTAAAGATCTTTCGCCCTTAGCATCTTCTGCCTCAACATTCCATTCTTGTGCTTCGACAATGTGAGTTTCACCACATTCTTTCTTTCTGTCTAGACACTCATACGATTTATGTCCATTTTCCCCATATACAAAACATTTTAGTTCGCCTCCTTGGCCTCTTCCTCTTCCTGTGATACGAGGAAAAGTATTTCTATCAGCATACTTCCCTCTCTGTGAGCTTCCACCTCTTTCAGGTTGAGGTTGAGGCTTCTTCCTCTCTTCTTTAAATTTCTGAGTTCTATCTTGGGCAATTGTTTTGCCTCTGACTTGAATTCTACCTCGGCCTCTTTGACCTTGCTTGCAGCTCAGCTTCTTCGCAGCTTTCAGAGACATCTGATAAGAATCCTCCAAATTATGAATGATCATCATGCTCATCTCATAATTAATGTCATACCACAAACCATTCATGTACCTAGCCATCTTTTCATCATTGATTTCCCGATGACCTTCTCTGATGTTTATCTTGTAGAACTCTTCAGTGTATTCTTTCACTGACATCAACTTCTATCTCAAATTCTACATTCTCCAAAATAGATTGATTTTATAATCTAGGTATGAATTTGGCTTTCATCTTCACAACCATTCTATCCCAACTTTTGATTTTTTGTTTGCCTTTGCAGCATCTATCAGCCTGCAGTTCATCCCACCATAGTGTTGCATGCCTTTTAAGTCTAGTGACAACATGTTTTCCCTTCTTGTATTCCTCAACATCCTCATAGTCGAAATATTTATCCAGAGCTCTAATCCAATCTAGAAGCTCTTCAACATACATGTTTCCTTAATATACTGGAATGTCCATTTTTTTTTGGCACCTATCCTTGCAACAACCCTGAATAGGAGTTCATCCGCAGCATCCTCGACTACAACTACTTCTCCTTCATGTCGAGCTTCATTTTCACTTTCAACCTTGTTGATATCTCCAACGTCGACTGTGTGACTGTGTTTTTTCTCCATGGCATCAAGCTTGGCATGTAGTTCGTGCATTTCTCTTTCCACTGCTTGATTAGGCATTGGCCTATCTCTTCTTCTCGATGACATGGCTATAAATATTTTCTCTTTCTCTGCTATAGAAAGAAAAGAACTCTTTCTATGCTTCTAATACCACAATGATGTGTACCAGAGTACTTATTTGCTTCTAGCTTCCTCTACCTGAAATCTATAGACAAGATTTAGGCTCTGATACCACTTTTGATGCAGACCCCCGAACCCTCAGGCCAAGATCCACTTAGGATATTTCTAGAATTCCCTAGAGCCAAAGCAACTCCTTTGGTTCCTCACTGAAACCTTCAACAAATATGATCCACAAGTCCTTCGAAAACCCCACCTGCGCGAATGAGCACTAGGCATGAGCTTCACCCTCACATGACCACAACTAGGCCTTGGCGCAAGCGTCTTTTGCAACTTCTCAACTCATGAGTTGGAGTGATGAGCCTTTGTGATCCTCCTTTTCAAAATCCTGAGATGCGATAGGGAAACTACAGGTTGAGCCCTCAATGCACGAGTACACGCCACCTGTCACCCTTTTGGTACCCACCTGACATATGTGCCACACTTTCACATGAGCTCTTGGCTCTTGCCACTTCGCAACTTCTGTAGTCGAAAGCAACTCCTTCCAGCTACCGAAATATTGATACCTGATAACTCCACGTAGTTCTGATCCAACAGTTCTCCCATTCCTGGATCCACTAGTTCATATCTCCTCACTACTTCATTGTTCGCGCAACCAAAGAATTTGGTCTGTCCTCCGAACGTACAAATCTCGAATTTGTGAAATGATTCTATGACCCAAACTGACCACAATCGATAGTCCTCATTGACCCTTGACACCAACGTAATGGGTTCATTTAGACCTTATCCACCCTACAACTCTTTCAGATCCTATGGTCCTTGTGAATTCGCGAGTTCTCCACGGAGAATTCTGACTGCTCGAATCTTCCCTCAATAATATCTATGGAACGAGCTGATGTTCTTTCATCGGAACTTAACCTTCTGCATGAAGATTTTGTTTCCTATCTCCCTTTGAACAGGTTTGATTTCTTCCTTCCTTTGAACACTTCAAGGGAACTAACCCTTCTGAGATTTTACTTGTAAACTGGAATCTGTAAAAGGACTCCTGTACACACTCTTTGTGACAATATTTCAAATACTCGTTGGTATTTGACCTCTCGACTCTATGCACTCTCTGCAACAGTAGTCCTTCACCTTTCAACCTTATTTGATTACCTCTAAGGCCTCATCTATCTTGCGCACACCTTTCACGGCTTCTATGCTTCAACTTCACTTCTGTTGGAATGAGAACAATAGTAACCCTCCTGAGATTTCTGAGATAGACTCAGAAACCTTGTCAACACACACCTTGCAGATGTTTTCACTGCACTCCTTGAAAGAAACTCTCACTTAGGAAGAGAAATAATTGAAACTCATTCTCTCTCTCTTTCAAACTTCAAACATTCAATATAAAATTATACATACACAACATAACAACAAATGCATGAAAGAGAGAATGAAATATCTATAATCATACCATTCAGCTTGTATACATAGAAAGCATCATAACACCATGAGTCTGAATCAAAGCTTCATATATTAATTCAAAAATTTTGTACATGGGTTCTTCTCTACAACTCTCTGCTACAGATCTCTTTTTTTCCTTTTCTATGCTAATGATAATGATCTCTAATGATCTAATGATCTAATGATACAAAGATGCAAAGATGAGGGTGTCTATAGTTGGTTTTCCCTCCTGCTCCTAAAATTGTCTATTCTATCATTCTAACCTACATACTTTCATTAACTGGGCTTAAATTCCTTTTACATTGAAATATGAGAGAAAATTGCCCACAATCTGTGACAGCGCCTAAGTATAAATGCAAGTACGCCTCTAGCTCATTACATTAATATATGCTCATTTATGTTCAAAACATTCCAAAACATATTAAAACGTGATGGCACTTGTCCCAACTAGTTTTTTCCTTCACGCTTGCTTGATTGCCAATGATGCACCTACATCACTTTCCTCCTCTGACACAACAAAATTTTTCACCTTCCATTGAGCTCAGGGTCTTTGAAATTTTATCAGGTGGTTTCTCAATTGGATTTCCTCTGCACAAGGGAGTCCCTTCACTTCTCAATATTCCCTCGATGACCTCCCCTTACTAGTGTCAGTTTATGTCTAGTAAGCACCAAGTTGTAGCCTAATATTGCTCCAATTTAGGAATATGGATCTTATTTGTTCAAGGTCATCATCAATAGTCCAGACAAGTTTTATGTTTTCCTCCAGAAAGTTATTGTTGTCTTTCTTAATAAAAAATACCACACCTATGTGTTCTCTTTCTCACCTCTTATCTTGTCTACTATGTCTTCTATTGCAAGGTCTCTACTCTATATAAACTCTCTCTCTCTCTCTCTCTCTCTCTCTCTCTCTCTCTCCATATTATTCTCTTGTGCTTCTCTAATCACACTCTCTTTTTTATTTGTTTGATCCCTCTGTGTGTCTATGCATGCCAACTCTTTTTCCTTCGTGTCATTTTCTCTAATATTCCTCCTGCTCCACAAGTCTCCATGACTTCTTACATACCTATAATCCTCCATAAAAGTATAAATAAGATGGCTTCATGGTAAATTCCATTAGTTGTTTAATCGACCATTACTCCATGTAATTTCCCAACTTCCACCATTATTACTTCTCCACCCATGACTCATTGACTTATTTCAATGGTCAAGTGGTCTCATAAATTATGGTATAGTGGTAAGTGAGGTTATTATGTTTGCAAGCATAGATTAGCTTGCTATGCAAGATTCCTTCTCCCTACACTGAAGTATATCAACTCCATTACATCAATCCCTTTGTATCGTCAATTTCCTATGGTGTATCATGGCGAATATTTATCAAGTTTGTTCCCTCCCAGTGAGTATTTTTTTTTTTATATTAAATAAAAATTTGATTACATGCCTCATCACATAAACATATGAAGTTTTTGCTTAATTACATCCCTGGGAGAAAACATTGTGTTACACTCCCCTCCCCCTTAAATAAAGCACCATCCTTGATGTTCAAAACACCATGTATATACAATTATACATCAAACAAAAAAGGGTATGGAAATCTCACGGTATCTTCTAGCTGCCATGTAGCTTCATCTGCATCAAAGTTCCTCCATTACACCTTGACCTACAAGATGGATTGTTCTGGCTAGAATTATCCCTCTGGTTCCACCTGTATTAGAGTCCAATCAATAACATGATTAACATCATGGACATGTTTCTTTAACAAATATACATGGAATACATTATGTTTTATAATAGTATGTGGTAAAGAAATTTTGTATGTTATTGGTCCTATTCTCTTTAGGATTTCAAACGGTTCAAAATATTAGGGATCCAATTTGGTATACATACCCATTTTTAGGGAGATTATTTTGGGTTTCACTCTGAGATACACATGGTATCTTTCTTTGAACTCTCTCGAGATTCTCTTGCTATCGATGTAGCTCTTGTGTGTATCCTAAGAAATTTCCAGGTTATGTCTTATCTTAACCATGGCTTGCTCTATTTCCTCCAACATTTCAGGTTTAAATGTAATTTTATGCACTAGGCTATCCCAAGTAATCATGATTCTACATTTTCTACCATAAAAAGCCTCAAATGGAATCATCTTCAATGATTCTTGATAACCATTGTTGTATGATAATTCTACCAAAGGTAGGTATTCTTCCCCCTACTTGGGCTGATGCATTACATGCATTTGTAACATATCTTCTATCACTTTCTTCACCCTTTTAGTATGTCCATCTATTTTAGGATGGTAGGTCATGCTAAATTCCAACTACATTTCTAAAATTGCAAATAAAATTTTCCAGAAGTTCAAGGTGAACTTAGAATCTCTGTCTGAGATTATGGTTTTGGGAAAACCATGCAACCTGAATATCTCTTTCATGAAAACATTAGAAACATATATGGCTTTGAAAGTAGACACTATGGGAGAAAAATGAGATACCTTTCTCAAATTATCCACTCAAACCATGATTGCATCATGTTGTTTGATTGTCTTTGGTAAACCTATGACTAAGTCCATGGAAATCACTTCCCATTTCCATTCTGGTATTTGTATAGGTTGTAATAGTCTAGCAGGGTGTCGATGCTCGACCTTCACCTACTGGCACTATAAAAATTTTAAAATGTATTGAGCAGTGTCTTGCTTCATCCCATGCCAATAATAAAGTTACCTAATTATACATTTCAAAATACCCTTTCTTCCTCCTATGGAACACCCATAACTAGTCACCTCATATTTGTTGAACTAGGCACATACAACCTGTTTTTGTACAACAACATGCCATCAACGCTTATACGGTATCCTTCATACATGTTTTCCTTAGGTTCTTGCTGCAACTTTTCCTTAACTTGTTTGAAGAACACATCTTCCTACAAGATGGTCTTAATCCTCTGTTGAATGTCAAACTCTCCCACACTTGCTTCTGCTAAGTGTATGGTTTGACCACTTTAGCTAATCACGTAAGATACTATGTTCTCCTTTCCCTTTATATGCTTGATTTAAAAATAAAACTCACTGATCAACGACATCCACCTCGCCTTTCTAACATTCAACCTTAGCCAATGAAATAAATACTTCAGACCAAAATGGTCATTCATGAGGGTAAAGCTCCTCACGAGAAGGTAATGTATCCACATTTTCAATGCATATACTATTTTTTCAAGTTCCAGGTCATGGGTAACATATTTTTTCTCATTCTCTTTTGAATTTCATGATTCATAACAAACCACTTGTCCTTCTTGCATGATAAATCCACTGAGTCCCTCCTTGTAATCATATGTGCAAACTAGGACGTCTTTTTTTGGGTATGCAATCTTTAAAATAGAATCGTTGATCAACAATTGCTTCAACTATTGGAAGTTTTCTTCACACTCAGGTGACCACATGAATTTATTCCCTTTCCTTTGCAATAAAGTAATGGGATTTCCAATCTTGGAGAATTCCTTGATGAACCTCCTATAATATCCAACCAATCCCATGAAGGATCTTACTTCTGTCACATTTCTAGGGGAAGGATAATCCATCATTGCCTTAATCTTTGCAGAGTCTACTACCACTCCTTTACCTGATATTACATGGCCTAAATATTGGACTTCCCATTCAAAGAAATCTCACTTGCTAAATTTGGAATGCAAATGGTGTTTGCTTAACACCTGCAACACCATTCTAAGATGTTATTCATGATCCTTTTAATTCTTGGAATACACCAAAATGTTGTCCACAAATAATAAGACAAATTTGTCTAACACTACTAAATATGATCAAATTTTCCATGCATTTTCACTTCTAATGCAACACTTTTTCTTTGAACTTTCCACGAAAGCATGCCTTATTTTTCGTGGATCTTTTTTCATCACTCTATTGATCACCCATAACTCATCGTGGCAATATCCATGAAATATGGCTGCCGTGTCATTAGTTTGGTAATCATTTGTTCTAGTTTTTGTTTACAAACATTCATATCTATAGTGACAAAACTTTGTCTATATAGAGACAAACATCTGCTTTTGTTTCCACGAGAATGGTGTATTTTCCATGATTGTTCATCCCTATATAGACGAAAAATCGTGGAAAAAAAAGAAATTTTTTTGTTTCCATGAGAATTCTATGTTTGCCACGATTTTTGGTCCCTATATAGACCAAAAATCATGGCAAAACACAAATGATTTTTTTTTCTCACGAGAATGCTATATTTTCCATGATTTTTCTTCTATATATAGATGAAAAATTGTGGAAAAACATAAGTGAAAACTTTTTGTTGCCATGAGAATTTTATGTTTTCCATGATTTGTCATCACTATATAGATGAAAAATCATGGCAAAACACAAATAGAAAGTTTTTGTTGCCACAAGAATGCTTTACTTGCCATGATTTTTCGTCTCTATATAGATAGATGTTCGTGGAAAAACACAAATGAAATTTTTTTTGTTTCCATAAGAATATTATATTTGCCACAATGATTTATCTCTAGATAGACGAATGTTCATGGAAAAACATAAATGATTTTTTTTTGTTTCCACGAGAATGCTATATTCTCCATGATGATTTTTTTCTATATAGATGAGGACTGTAGGTTTAAAAAACAAAAACCTGCTAGCTAGGGAGAATTGGAGAATCAACCAATCTTGTGAGATATTGACAAAATCTACGGGGAACACACAACCTCTACGAGTCAAACCAAAAGTCAGGATGAACGAGATGCTATATAATCCTGTGAGTCTAGCTAAGTCAAAGACACAAGTCAATATGTAATTCTAATGCAAAAGTCAGGGGGAATGTACAACCTATGTGAGCATAGACAATCTAGTGCAAAAGTCAGGGGGAACATAAAACCTTTGTGAGAATAGATAGACCAATGAAAAAGTTAGGGGCAATGTACAACCTCTGTGAGCCTAGTCAAGCCTTGTGAGTGATGAGAAAAAGTCAAGGAATCTAGCAAAATTTAGGTTGAGCATAAAATTCCTATGAGCTCGAAACAAACAATATTTATTATATTGCAAGTGATGTAAATGTATTTATTTAGTATATTGGCATGTGTAATATTTTCCACCATGACGTGAAGTTATAATTTCCAAGTTGAGAGTCAAGTTGAAAGAGTTGTTAAACTCAAGTTGTCAAAGGTCAAGTTGTAAAAGTAAAGTTGCATTCATGGCATGCATGCATGACAAGTTGTAGCATAGGTGTCCAACAAAGGCAACGATAAGTTTCTCCATGAGTGTTAGTATATCAATTAATAGAGAGGCAATATATCAATTAATAAAGAGGAATCATATCAGTCAATAAAGAGGAAGCATATTAGCCAATAAAGGACCATTGGTCATATCCAATAAAAACACTTAATCATAACAAGATTTATAATCATAGCAATAATTATAACAAGTTATCCAATCATAGAAATAATAATAACAAGGTATGAAATCATACCAATAATCAACATTTTCATAATCAAGTTGAAATATTACATAAGAAGAAAGACATGGCTGTCCAAGTAGACCTAGAATAAGAGAAAACACTTGATGATATTACAACTCAGTACACACAAAATCAACTTTGCACATCAATCGATACAAGCTATGAGTTTTAGTTTACAAAGGCTATGAATATAGGTTTCGAGTTGCAACTTAAACAAGATGGGAATATAAACTAATATAGGTTGGGAGTTGCAACATACACATACTATGAATATCAGTTGATAGAGGCTGCAAGTTGAAACCTATGCAGGCTGTGAATATTAGTTGATACAGGTTGTGAGTTGCATCTTACACATGATACAAATATCAACTGATATAGGCTACAAGTTGCAGCTTACACATGATACAAATATCATCTGATACAGGTTGTGATTTGCAACATATGCAGACTGCAAATATCAGCTAATACAGGTTGTGAGTTGCAGCTTACATAGGTTGTAAATATCAGCTGATATAGGTTGCGAGTTGCAACATACACAGAATGTGAGTATCAACTTACACAGGTTGTGAATATCAACCGATAGAGGTTGAAAGTGGCAACATATATATCAATAGTTATATCAGTCCAGAAAAGACAGAAGTTTGGCACTCGGGCAATGCACAAATTCTAACATAGTGCTGGTATACAACATATGTATTTATCAGTAAGTTTTTGAGTTTTTTATAGGTTACAAAGTCTGGACTAAGTCGTCTTGGAAAGATCGTTAAGAGAATAATTTCACGATGGAATATTTGTAAGTGATCATACATTACTAATGCAATAAAATAATATTGTTTGTTGGGGTTTGTCACAATAAATAAATAATATAATATATAAACATTAAATTAATAAATAAAAACAAAATTAAAAATTAATGTAATAAAAGGTCACGACTCTTCATAAAACCATAAAGGGAATATATATAGGGAGACCCTATCCTTGTAATTTCATCATCATTTTTACAATCATTTATTATTATATATATATATTATTATGAATTCAAAGTGAGTTGTTCATTATGAAACCCTTGTGTCTTTTACATTGGTATCAGAGCTGGTTGCTCCCTCGTATCACAATCCTTCCCCACACCCCACATTTTTCCCCTCACACATATTCTAAAATCGCAATCTCTCCACTCCCATGCACCAAACTCTCTCCACTCCCCTTCCCACACACCCCCCCTCTCCCCAAACCCTTTCATAACCTTTCCCCTTCCCACACACTCCTTCCCACTTCCCTTCCCACAGACCCCCCTCTCTCCAAAACCTCTCGTAACCCTCCCCACTGTATCACAGTCTCTCCCCTTCCCATGCACTCCTTCCCACTCCCCTTCCCATGCACCCCCCTCTCTCCAAATCCTCTTGTAACCCTTCCCACCGTATCACAGTCACTCCCCTTCCCACTCCTTCCAATTATCCATCCCACTCTCACGCACCATCCCACAGCCCATGGACCATTCCACAATTGCATCTCCCATAGCCCACATTCCCCCCACTCTTCCACAATCTGCATCCACCTCACTCCCATGCCATCCCCTTCCCATTCTCCATTCCTTTCATCATTCACCCACCATACACCTCCACTCTCCATAGCTCGGCTCACATCCCTACACCATAAATTACATGCAATTATTTTCAAATAATTAAAAGGGAGATATCCCAAGCAAGATCAAAATTACAGAAAAATACTTATCCCCAAACACTAGAAGGATTTCCAAACTAAAATCTCAAGTGGAAAAAATAGACCAGGAGTGTAAAAGCATTAGAAAATCATTCGAAAAGTCAATACAGAAAACTCACCAAGAGTTACGAGAAGAAATGAGGCTCAAAAATGAAGCACTCAAACAAGATTTGACCCATAATATTAACAAATACATTTCAACAAAGGCTGGAATTGAATTAAAAAAAGGATTGGACAATATAAAACAAGATTTTAAAGACATTATTTTTAAAGAACTTGGGGTTAAACTACAACGAGGTTTGGGAAACTTTAAACGAGAAATAAATGACAATTTTCAACAAAGTCTCATTGTGATGACACAACATCAAGAAGAAAATATTAATGAGATTTTAAATGCAACAAAATTCCAAGTACACCAACAAGCCACCCAACCACAACCAAGTGACTCAAGAACATCTAACACATCACCCCCACCACCACGGCCGCCGCCACTTCCCTACAATTCAAATTCCCAACCTATATCACAACATCAACCCTTAATAATTTATCCTCCCAAATCCAAAATTGAACTATCAAAATACAATGGAGGCGACAACCAATGCGTGGCTTGGTTTAACAAAACTGAAGAATATTTCCATATATGTAATATTACAATAGATGAAGAAAAGGTCAGATATGCTTCCATGTACCTTGAAGGAACTGTATACAATTGGTATCTATGGTGGAAAGGAAAAATTTAGCATATGATTGGAATTCTTTCAAAAATAATTTTTTTTTAAAGATTTCAAGGCATCTCGAAAAATGATTTTTTTTTCAAAAGTGACTAGATTACAAAAAAAAGGAAGCATATGTGAATTTACGAATCAATGGGAAGCTATCACCACCCAAGTATTTGTACTATATAATTATCAATTACTCCATTATTATGTAGGTGGTATCAAATGACATATCCAAGACGAGTTAAGATTACATGAGGTTACTACGATAGAAATAACAATATGCAAGGGAAAAGCCACAAAAGANAAATAATTTTTTTTTAAAGATTTCAAGGCATCTCGAAAAATGATTTTTTTTTCAAAAGTGACTAGATTACAAAAAAAAGGAAGCATATGTGAATTTACGAATCAATGGGAAGCTATCACCACCCGAGTATTTGTACTATATAATTATCAATTACTCCATTATTATGTAGGTGGTATCAAATGACATATCCAAGACGAGTTAAGATTACATGAGGTTACTACGATAGAAATAACAATATGCAAGGGAAAAGCCACAAAAGAAAAACTAGAAGGCCAATCAAGATTCAACAAGGTTTACGCAAGAAGGAGTGTACCTCAGACCACAGGAAATGACAAATAAATAGCACCCAATCTACTTGAAGATAGAAGAAGAAGTTTAGAGTCCCAAAGAATAAAAGAAGGAAAATGTAAACGATATGGAGAGAAATGAGACGCAAGACATAGGTGCCAGATCGAAGATAAATAAAAAAAAATGTACACTTGTGAAGTATAAAAATATGACGAATCAGACTCAACAAAATCAATAAATGAAGAAATGAAAAATTTCCAAAATGACATGTCATAACTCGTAGTAGACAACACACCAAGAATATCACTTGCAGTCATCACAGGAATTACCCAACCACAAACTCTCAAATTAAAAGGACATATCAAAATTGATAATGTGACAATACTAATCGACACTAGAAGTACCCACTATTTCCTCGATATCAAGATTGCAAGGAAACCCAAATTATTTGTATATCTAGTTCCATATATGAAAGTAATGGTTGCAGACAAAAAAACAAAATTGGAAATGTCAGAAAATGCCATAAAGTGAAACTCCGAATCCAAGATTTCAATATGGAACCATAACTCTACACCATCCCTCTAGGAGGATTAGATGTGGTTTTAGGAGTCCAATGGTTACAAACCTTGGACACATACTCAGTCAATCACCGAGAAAATTCCATCTAATTCAAGTGGCAAGGGAAAATTTATAAATTAGATGGTTTTAAACCTCCACAAACACAGGTTGTGTCATCACAACAAATGGAAAAAATGATTTAAAAAGGAGTAAACACATACTTCATCCAATTCCACAACATAGAAATACAAGAATCAGAACATGATGATTCAAAAACATCAGACATCCAAGATCTAATTAAGAAACATAAGAAGTTATTTCAAGACCTTCCCATGGAGTTACTGCCTCAAAGAAGAATTGAACATATAATTGAAGTTAAAGAAGGACATGGCCCAGTCAAGGTTAGACTGTACATATACCCCCATCACCCAAAAACAAAGATAGAAATATTAGGCCAATACCTATTAAAATGTGGTGTCATCACAAAAAGAAGAGGTCCATATGTAGCTCCAGTAGTGTTAGCTTGAAAGAAAGATCGATCTTTCAGATTATGCATAGATTACCGAGGGCTAAACAAAATAACAATTAAAAATAAATTTTCCATCATGTTTATTGATGAAATGTTGGATTAACTTCACAGAGAAAGATATTTTTCAAAACTTGATTTAAGATCTCGGTACTATTATATTAGAGTCGAAGTAGAATACGTAGCCAAGACTACCTTCCAGACACACTTAGGACATTACAAATTCATGGTGATGCCTTTTGGGATAACTAATGCCCCTGGAACTTTCCAAGTGACAATGAATGAATTATTTCACCCATACTTATAGAAACATGTGTTAGTCTTCTTCGATGATATATTAGTGTACAATAAAACTTGGGAGGAGAATATGAAACATTTGGGACAAGTGTTATCTCTTCTGGAGGAAAATCAATTCTACGCCAAAATGTCAAAATGTACATTTGGCAAGGAGGAAGTAGAGTACCTTGGACACATCATATACAAAAAAGGAGTCAAGGTAGACCCCAAGAAAATCAGGGCAATCACAGAATGGCCTAAACCCAAAAATATATCCAAGTTAAGAGGATTTCTAGGATTGGCAGGATACCATCGAGGATTCGTCAAGAATTATGCTCATTTAACTGCCCCTCTAGCAAATTTCCTTAAGAAAAAGTCCTTCTAATGGAGTGTGGAAGAAAAAAAATGTTTTGAAAACTTAAAAAACATCATGTCCACAACCCCAGTATTAGCAACACCTGATTTCTCCAAACCTTTCATCATCGAGTGTGACACATTAGGTTTTGGAATTGGAGCAATCTTGATGCAAGATGGGCACCCAATAATTTTTGAGAGAAGGAAATTAAATCAAATAGAATGCTTACAATCCACTTACAACAAGAAATGATTTCCATCATGCATGCATTAAAAAAATGACACCAATATCTATTGGGAAGTAAGTTCTTGATACACACAGATCATAATAGTCTCGAGTACTTGTTACAACAAAAAACATTGTCAACTGAACAAGAAAAGTGGATATATAAAATTTCCATGTTTCATATGGAAATTCTACATAACAGAGGAAAAGAAAACATCGTGGTTGATTCCCTATAACAAAAAGATGAAGAAACAAAAGTTTTTGCAATATCAATAGCCATCTCATAATGGTTGGATGAAATCCGAAATGAGTATGCAAAAAACCCGAAGACTTGCTCTATAATAAAAAATTTAAATAAATATCTTAAGTTCGAATGGAAACATGACATGTTATGGTAAAAAGGGAGAATCTACTTAAATAATAACTCAAGATTTAAGCCAAGGTTCTTCAAGAATCTCATGATTGCCTAGTTGCAGGTCATGTAGGATTTTTCAAAACATACTATAGTGCACAAAGATCATTTTTTTGGAAAGGGATGAGTGCAAATATTCAAAAATATGTAGCAGAATGTGATGTCTATCAAAGGAACAAGAATGAAAATGTGTTGACCCCTGGGTTAGTCCACCCGTTACACATTCCCAACAAAAAATGGGAAGAAATTTCAATGGATTTTATTGAAGGACTACCCATATCTGACAAAAAAGATAAAATATTAGTAATAGTAGACATACTAACTAAGTATGCACACTTTATTGGAGTAAGGAAAACAAAGTCAACAAAACAAATGACTGAAATATTCTGTAAAAATATTTACAAACTGCACGGGTTCCCTAAGGTTACCATCAACGATAGAGATGCCAAATTTAAAGGAAATTTTTGAAGAGAATTTTTCAAACATATCAAAACCTCTCCCAATATGAGCTCATATTACCACCCTCAAACATATGGTCAAACATAAGTCATCAATAAATGTTTATAAACCTATCTTCATTGTTTTATCTCCGACAAAAAGAATAAATGGCTTCAATGGTTGCACCTTGTTGAGTGGTGGTATAATTCCACTTATCACACATCAACTAAAATGACACATTTCCAAGCTCTTTATGGTTACGAACCTCCATCATGGAAGGAGTTGGACATTGGTCACATTAAAGTTTCATTAGTAAAATACCATTTAGACCAAAATTAGAAAATCCTTCAGTTACTCAAAGAAAACTTAACAGTTGCAAGGAACCGAATGAAGCAACAAGCGGACCAAATCCAAACAGAAAGAGAGTTCGAAGTAGGAGATTCGGTATTTGTGAGACTTCAGCCTTATAACCAATTATCCATTAAACAACATGGGAATAATAAATTGGCTCCAAAATTTTATGGACCATATCAAATAAATAAAAAAATCAGTCATGTAGCTTACGAGCTAGATTTACCAGATAAAAGTCGTATCCACAACATCTTTCATGTATCATGTATAAAGAGAGCCTTAGGGTAAAAAAAAAAGGAATAAACTATACTTCTGATTTTGGATGAGGAAGGAAGAATCATTTTAGATCCTGAAGAAATTATCGCTACCTAGGAAAAGAGATTACGTTCTCGAGTAATCAAGGAATATCTTATTAAATGGAAAAATCTATCAGAAGAAGATGATGCATGGGAATCAAAGCACTTTATCCAGATACATCCTTCCTTATCATTGCTTTGAGGGCCAATCAAAATTTAAAGGAATGGTGTAACATCCCGATCTGGCGCACTGAGAAAACTTATTCTTTGAGGACACTTGCTCGCAAGTGATCTGGACTTTATGATATTAAAACATTTATCCTTGATTATGATGCATTATGATAGATGAAATGATGTTTTACTTCTTTGGCATAGACACGTGCTATTGAATCAGTTTTATTGAGTATGCAGGGTTTTGGACCTTGAGGATGCAGAGGCATCAATGGAACCCCTTGGACTCCGGATTGAGTCAGGGAGTGTGCTATTTGGTTTGATTTATTTACTGTGATATTTCATTGATTTGATGATTGATGTGGACATGTTATGACATGATTGTTGATGTTGCAGGCTGAGGATAGCTTGTCGACCAGACTCACATATGGAGTAAAGGGGCCACACACGATTTCCAGAGAGGTTGAGGGAGAGGTGTGGACATCAGCCCTGCCATAGCCTACTAGAACTCCCGCTGTGGATCGAACTGTAGGTTAAAGATTACCTAGTTCGAGAGGATTCACGATGCCATGAGGGTAGATTGTGACAGTCGCTCACAATGATTCTAAGGGGTGCGCAATAAGGCGGGGGACTTATTCCTTAGAAACCCTTAGTCTCCCACAAGTTCACCTGGCAGAGTGTTGACTCCAGGGGTTATAGATGTCTACCAATCAATCAAGTTGGCGAGTGGAACCCTTGGAGAATGTGGTGCATCCTGAAGGGCACATCACGCAAAAGAAACACAAGAAGCGAGTGGCACCCTTGGAGCACGGGGTGCATCCTGAAGGGCACGTCGCATAAAAGAAACGAACGAGGCGAGTGACACCCTTGGAGCATGTGCTGCATCCTGAAGGGCATGTCGCATTGATGTTGATGAAGGAACAAACCTAGATGGTCCTAAGACATTTAACACATTAAGAAATTCTTAAGCTACTTCCCTAATTAAATGTCGCCTAGTTCAAAATCTAAGTCCTAAGTCTAAAACTTCTTAGGGTAAAATTTTGTCTAACCTTAAGAATAGACCCTATAAAAATAAAAATAAAAATTTAAACTAAAAACCACTTAAGTAATAGTTTTAGTCTTCATAAATTTTTGGGGTAAAATGAAGAGAGTATTAATTTAATTAAAATCCGTGGTTTTAAATTGTAAAGAAGAAATAAATTATTTAAATTGTGAAAGTGTAAAAAGATTTTAAATTAATAATAAAAGGAAAAGAGTAAAACGTACAACTATCATTTTGGATTTATTTAAAAGGGGAAAGAAGGGAAAAATAAAAATTAGGAAACTAAGAATTGGAGGAAACATAATAAAGGAAAGAAGGGAACTTATGGTAAAAAGCGAGGTCAACATAGTAAGGAATCTGCAATTAAGAACATTCTAAATGAACTAAATTAGCAACATCTTTTAGGGAAAGTATTTAAAACATGTAAGGGGATCTAGGAACACCTAGGAGGAAATATAGGAGCAATTCTAGGTGGGTGAGGGAAATGAGTCATTTAAATAAATTAAAGAAAATAAAATTTTGAGGAAAGTGGGGGATGAATGACACTTGTACGATGGAGAAATTTTAGAGGATTTCATTAAAACTTAAATTAAAAAGGGATTTAGGGAAAGTTTGAAGGTATAAAACTCTATAAAAGAAAGAGAAGAGAAGGAAGAAGGGATCAGTTGTTAGCGTAACATTACACTGCCATATTTGTTACTTGAATGATTACTTGTGGAGAGTTGGGATTTTCCAGCTCAGATAGGAGTGGTAGCTCGGCCTTGCGAGGCGAGCTGGGAAGATAGACTTACCATCTGGATTGTGTGTGCCCCCTTTGCAGCTCGAGGGGCTAAGGGGGAAGCAGAGCACCCCTAGCGATTGGTTGGGAGGTACCAGTGAGGTCTCGATAGTCGGCGAGTGGGAGCGGCAAGGAGAGCACAGACGTCACCCAGAGCAGGCGAACAGGAAAAGGTATGCTTTTCTTTCTCGGTTGAATGGTAGACAGTGTAAGTTGTATGATTTGAATCTATAGGTGTGTTATTAATGGTCGTAATGGTTTCATTGTGCAAGAAATCCCATACCCCTACCCTTCTCAAGTAGGATTAAATTTTTATGTCTGAGCAATCTCCAGAAATTGTGTGTCTGAAAATTCTCATGACTGAAACTATATGCCTGAATTTCAAGACTGTATTGTCACGTGTCTAAATCCAATCTTGGAATTATAGTTTAGATTTCTAAGTCTGATCTATCATATCTGAGTCCTTGGTAGAGCGAACACACTAGCAATATTCACCTTCCTCCATAATTGTCCGAGCGCATATGATTTTTTTGCCTCTTGGATGTTTGATTTTAACAAAATAACTAAACTGGTTGTTCACTACAATTCCTGAAGTACATGTCCAAATAGATTGGAACTACAGGTATGTAAGGTATTATTGGTTTAAGCTGATAGCCATGCACTTTAGTTTCAAAATTCTGCAGTGATTTTTATATAATGTATTTTTCAAATTCGAAATGAAACCTTTATTCTTATGATTTTTGTGTTTAAATAAAAAATTTACGTGGTGAAGTGTTCTATATTTACCTGGAGCTAATTCGTAAAGTTGGGACCAGAACGTCCGCAGCATTAGCGTGAGGGGGGTTAGATTATCTTGAACTCTGTACTATTTAATGCCGTAAATTTATACCATGGTTGCCAGCGATAGGCCCTACGTCTAGATGGTTAGACGACTCTGCGATTTTGGTGGAGAACCCCCATAGTTTCACCTCCAAGCCTCTTCTTTTGGGTTGGGAAGTCCTGTGCATTTTACCTGAAGGATTGGAATTTTGTTTTACCTTTTTGATTGCGTTTTACCCTAACCACGATTTCATGGTTACCATAAACTAGACGACGTTGAATCCAAACTTGACTACGCACGACACTATCCCTTGGCTATGTTTTTGTTGGGCTGGGATCCTCGCAATCTGGGTGAGACCCACACCGTTGGAGCTGCATTTTAACACGGTGTTCGATTACTAACCCCCACTGCAATCTCATGCAAGTTGAATTACTGCATTAACCTCTGTCATGGATTTCCTTGGCACGTCTTACAACCTCCCACCATTTAGACCTTGATGCCAGCGGATTCCGTGACAGCCTTTACTGAACAGTAACGCGTTGGGGCAGGGGTGCTGAGAGCAAGGCATGTTAAATCCTTGCTATATCTTTCCTAATTTTAACCCTGAGCAAGGACAACAGTAACTGACAGAATTTAATTACATAGTTAATATGACTGTGACTGCTTATAGAATGCCATGTTCGACGATTGCAAGGAGCACCGGATGTTCCAGCATGCAGCCCCAGTTAATTCTTTGGTCACACCAAGCCCATCGCAGGCACCAAGCCCCTTCCTTTCACATACCTCATCAATTCCATATTGTTTCTCATGATTTCATTTCTTAAAAGAATAAAAATGGCGTTGAGGTACTGAACATTATTTTCAAGTTTAATGAAAGAATATGATACAGTTGTAAGGAAAAGAATGTGATTTAATTGAAGAGAATCTATTTACAATATGATTTTCCTTATGATTTTTATTTTATCATGCTCGTCATCTTTTTTTTATTAATTTATTTTCGATGAGGTACAAAACATGGTTTTCAAGTTTAATAAAAGAATATGATTCAGTTGTAAGGAAAGGAATATGAATTACATGAAAATAATATGTTTACATTAGGATTTAAAATAAAGGAATTTCATTTACCATATGATTTACAATTGAATTTCATCATGGTTTTTACTTCATTATGCCCATCATCTTTATTTTGTTTATTATTTTTGCAATGTTGTTGTAGGATAAGTTCATGGCAAACTAATGGTTGAAATAGGTAATGGTAAAGTTCTCGCAATATGGAAAATGTTGGAGTTAATAACATTGAATTATAAGATCCTCGTTGTTAATTGCAATGTCTTTATAATGTAAGGTTATTGTAAGGTATGGTTGAAACATGTAAAGGTAATGTCTTGCAAAATAAAAAGGGGCTATGTCAGGATTGATAACATATGAATGTAAGATCATGGTTAGTTACCTTACAATGTTATTGAAGTATAAGAGTAATGATATGGGTAATGTATTGTAAGGTTAATTTAATTTAATTTTATTATCGTTGATAACATGAAAGGTAGGTCCTTGAATCTAAGTACATTAATTTATCAAGAATTAGTAAATGGGAAATTTGCAATTTATTATATGTACTTATTTTTAAGGTTTGGTTGGTAACCCGTCTACTAATGGAAATAAAACAAGTGAGTGATCAGTACTTGCTGCCTTGAGTCATAGGTAATGTTGAGTCTTAACTAATGGTTGTTTATTTCCTATGTAAAGAATCCAGTGTTGTATCAAGAGTCTCGGGCCCTTTAAAGGTAGGGTTTCCACTCTTGCAAAACACCTCTAAGGTCGTACCAATAGTCTCGGGCTCTTTAACGGTAGAGTTCCCACCACTGCGACCTCCTGACAGAGATTACTAGTTTCTGCCTGAGCAGTTGGCTAGGAGCCTGTCTGACATTCTCTCTCTCCAAAGCAGAGAACTAAGATTAAATGCCCTGCTTTCCTGTGCAGAAATAGTAAAATCTACTACTATGAATTCTTCCATTTGTGTTCATACTGTACATAACACAGTATGTCGTTTAATGCTTGCAGTTACTTTTTGTGCACCTTATGCCTATGGTCATTTAATGCTTGCAGTTACTTGTTGTGCACCTTATGTCTTCTTGTTGTGATCATCGTGGTTGCTTCTTGTTAGTCGTCGGGTGGAGACATAGAGTCAAGTGTGTTTGTTTCCTTTTTACACGTGCACACACACCTTAAACAATTTTTTTTTTGCACTGTTATCAAAGTTGTTCTCGTAATGAGGAGGCTATTACATATGGTATCAGAGCCAGTTCGACCCATGACTTGGGATCGCTATGACTTTCGTTGACATGATTTAATTATACTGTTGCGGATCAAGTTGACTGTGTGCATACAGGTAATCATGGTTAGAGGATGTCGCAGAGGTAGACGATGGGGTTGTAGGGGAGGAGCCGTGATGCCTCTAGTAGCATCCACACTTGAGGGGTCTAACCCTCAGGGAAGCGAGCAGGTTCTCAGACAGGAGTAGATAGCAGTTGGAGACGTGGTCGGGATGATGAGATCTTTTCACCACATGTCTGAGGCATTGATTAACCACTTGGATATAGATGAGGCCAGGGCGTCGGCACCCACTGAGGTTCTGCCGTGCGCACAAGCCATTACTGGTAGCGTTCACCGTGAACTTGAGAAGGTTAAATTTCCCGAGTTCTTTGTTTCCCTGGATGGCACCACCGTCGAGGCATGGTTGGAGAATATAGCAATGTGCTTCGCACTTCACAATTATACCTCCAACATGAAGGTCTGCATGGCGGTATTTCAACTGAAGGGGAGCACTCTTCTATGGTGGAAGACATTCCTGCCGCAACTAAACATGGTCGTTGAAGACGTGTCATGCGAATTGTTCGAGGAACAGTTCCAAGAGAGGTACCTTTCAGAGGAATTCATTGAGTGTTAGCTCAATGAGTTCAACGCCTTATGTCAGGGAGGTCATACGGTGCCTGAGTACGAGGTAGTTTTATGGAGCTACTCTGGTATGCTCCACACCTTAAAACAGAGAAACTTAAGGTCAACAGATTCTTAGTTGGCCTTAACGGCAACCTACATGTGAAGATTAGGATTTTGATGCCTCAAACCTTGCACGATGTCTTCCAAAAGGCCCTCATAGTCGAGGAAGAGCTTATCGGTGGAGGTCAGACCAGGACTCTAGCGAGACATATGCTGGGATATCGTGGCTTCTAGAGGGGCTCCACCTTCACTACACCCCGACGACCACCGCCTCAGCAGCGAACACCTTATTAGGGACCACAACATTAGCAGTAGTGTCGCCCGCAGCAGCAACAGTTTAGGCCTGTTCAACAGAACAGACAAGAGTTCTATGTCAGTGGGCCGTCATCTTCTACTTCGGGTACTAGGACTACTGGGCCAAAGAAGGGGTGTTGTACATGTGGGGAGCCACAATACCAGTGTGACTATTCGGTGGAGAGGACTAGAGTGTCCAGATCAGCTGGACCCACTACTGTGGGAGATATGGGCAAGGCCCATCAAATTCATGCAGTAGTGAATAACTACCAGGTAGAGCACCAGTCGACTATGCTCGAGACGACAGGTACTGTCACTAACCAGACCCTTAGTATTTTGATAGACCCAGGTGATACTGAGAGTTTCATTTCTGGTGCAGTGCTAAAAAGGATTAAGGTAAAGGCAGTTGAACAGGATGAGTTTAGCTTTGTAGAGATGGCTTCGGGAGCCAAACAAAAGGTTGGAGGAAAGGTTATGGGTTGTGCCCTTAACCTGGGAGAGTTTGTCACGAGGGTCAACTTGTACATCACGATCCTAGGATCTTATGATGTCGTGATTGGTATGGATTGGTTGGAATCGCATGAGGCGATACTCAACTATAAGAAGAAATGATTGATCTTGGTTGATGATGAAGGATAGAGACGTGTGATTGTAGGATGGAAAAAGGGAGTATCCCTGAGGTTCGTCTCTTCCTTATAGTTACGGAAGAGTATGCGCAAGGGGTGCAAGATTTATGAAATCCTTGCGTTAAATGAGAAGGGAGTAGCGGAAGGTCTAGAACACCTTCCGGTGGTGACAGAGTTTGCGAATGTGTTCCCAAAGGATTTGTTGGGGATGCTGCTAGAGAGGGAATTGGAGTTTACCATAGACCTGAAATCGGGGACCAAACCGATAGCAAGAACGCCTTATTAGATGTCAACCCCGGAGTTGGAAGAGTTGAAAATGAAACTGAATGAGTTGTTGGACCTGGGACTGATACTCCCTAGTGTGTCATAGTGGGGTGCACCAGTTATCTTCATTCGGAAGAAGAACGGATCATGGAGGCTTTGCATTGAGTATCGTCAACTAAACAAGGCTACGATCAAGAATCAATATCCCTGGCCAAGAATTGATGATCTGTTCGATCAAACGAAGGGTGCGACAGTGTTCTCCAAGATCTATTTACGGTCAGGGTATCACCAGTTGTGGATCAAGGAGGATGATGTCCCTAAAATAGCCTTTAAGACGAGATTTGGACATTACGAGTTTACTGTTTTACCATTTGGACTCACAAACGCCCCAGGGGTATTTATGAGTTTGATGAACGGGGTGTTTCGCGAATACTTGGACAAGTTCATCCAAGTATTCATTAACGATATTTTGATTTACTCTTGTACAACAGAGGAGCATGACGAGAACTTGCGCTTGGTACTACAGTGTCTGCAAGAGCACAAATTTTATGGGAAATTGTCCAAATGCTCTTTTTATCTATCAAGGATTCACTAATTAGGGAATGTCATATCCGACGAAGGTATCACTGTGGATCCATCCAAGGTCGAGGCTATTATGGAATGGCCTGCACCGATGAATGTCATGGAGGTGTGTAGATTTATGGGTTTAGCAGGATACTATCAATGTTTTGTCAATGGATTTTCAAAGATAGCAAATCCGATAATGGAATTGCAGAAGAAAAACAAGAAGTTTTTTTGGACCGAGAAATGCGTGGAAGCATTTCAGAGGCTTAAAGAGTTGTTGACAACAGCGCCGATACTAAAAGTCCCTGACATGGATGTGGAATTCTTGGTATGCACTGACGCATCCAAGGAAGGTTTACGTAGAGTCTTGATGCAAGATGGACGAGTGATTGCTTACATTTCGAGGAAATTAAGAAGGCATGAGGAGAACTACGCGACGCACGATTTGGGGTTATTGGCCACTGTATATGCCTTGAAGGTTTGGAGACACTACCTTGTTGGACAAAAAATTGAACTAAAGACTGATCATTGTGGACTACAACCCATTTTTACACAAAGAGACTTGAACACGCGACAACGACATTGGTCGGAATTGCTTAGCGAGTATGACTTTGAGGTTACTTACATAAAGGGGATGGTGAATCGAGTGGTAGATGCTTTGAGTCGGAGACCACTCATCTTTTCAGTGTTGCCTCTTCAGACGAATCTACGTCAGAAAGTTCTCACTTTACAGCATGACGATGATTAGTACAAGGAGGTCGAGGGATTTACTGGACAAAACACAATGATGGTACCATGATAGGAGGGATTTTCTTTTGATAGTGATGGGTTATTGAGGTTTAAAATTCGGATTTACGTACCACCAAATGATGAGTTGAGGATGCTGATCCTGAGTGAGCCTCATAAAGAAGTTTACATGGCTCACCCGGGAGTCACGAAGATGAGGGTGGACCTTAAGCCCTTATTCTTTCGGAAGGGAATGAAGGCCGACATAGTCAACTATGTGGCCAGATGTCTAGAGTGTCAGCAGGTAAAGGCTGAACATAGACACCCAACATGATTACTACAACCACATTCCATTCCATAATCGAAATGGGAGGTGATTTCGATGGATTTTATTATTGGATTGCCACTGACGGCAAGGAGACATGACTCGATTTTAGTAGTAGACACTCTGATGAAGAGTCCTCACCTTTTTTTCTTATGCATATGATGTATCAGGAACCTGATATAGCAAGAGTTTTCATCAGTGAGATTGTGAGGCTACATGGCATGCCTAAGAGGATTATATCCGATTGAGGATCGGTGTTTACTTGACGATTTTGGACGAGTTTCCAAGAGGCTTTGGGAACTCAACTTAACTTTAGTACTGCGTATCACCTAGAGGCTGACAGACAGATAAAACAAATGAACCAAAACATGGAAGACATGTTGTGCATGTACATGATGGACCAACAAAAGCGTTGGGATGAATTCTTACCTCTAGTAGTGTTCACTTACCAACAATAGTTACCAGAGAACCATTAAGATGGCGCCTTTTGAGTTTCTTTACGGGCGACCATGTTGGATGCCTTTGAGTTGGGATCGACTTAAGGATAGGGTCCTGGTGGGACCAGAAGCAATCCAAGAAATGGAAGAACAAATGCAAACCATAAGACAAGGGATTAAAGAAGTGAAGGATCGACAGAAGAGTTATGTCGATGTGCACCGAGTCGACCATAGCTACGAGGTCGACAATCGAGTCTTCTTGCAGTTTAAACCACATAAGAGTTTGATCAAGTTTGGAAAGGGAGATAAACTCTCTCCTAGTTTCATGAGACCTTTGAAGATTGTGGAGAGAAAGGGGCCCGTGGCCTATCGACTGGCCTTTCCTGATTCCTTGAGGCGTATGCATGATGTTTTTCATGTATCTGTTTTTGAGACACTATATTAGTGATCCTACACATGTGATTGACATGATTTCCTTGCAGGTATCACACGAGGGAGTGCTCATGGCTGAGCCAGTCCACAACTTAGATCACCATGTTCGACAGTTACGATGTTGAACGATAAATCAGGTCAAGGTCCAGTGGGACAGTTATAGTCCGCACTCGGCGACCTGGGAGGATGCATATGATATGCGCCAACAATTTCCATTTTTGTTTGATAGATAGACTTATGATACCATGATACTTTTATTTCATCATTTATACTGAGAAACTTCGGGACAAAGTTTAGACCAAGAGGGGGTGTATGTAACATCTCGCTCTAGTGCACTAAGAAAACTTATTCTTTGAGGACACTTGCTCGCAAGTGATCTGGACTTTAGGATATTAAAACATTTATTCTTGATTATGATGCATTATGATAGATGGCATGATGTTTTTCTTATTTGACATAGACAGGTGCTATTGACTCAGTTTTATTGAGTATGAAGGGTTTTGGACATTGAGGATGCAGAGGCATCAATGGAACCCCTTGGACTCCGGATTGAGTCAGGGAGTGTGCTATTTGGGTTGATTTATTTACTGTGACATTTCATTGATTTGATGATTGATGTGGACATGTTCTGACACGATTATTGATGTTGCAAGCTGACGATAACTTACCAACCAGACTCACATATGGAGTAAAGGGGCCACACATGATTTCCAGAGAGGTTGAGGGAGAGGTGTGGACAACAGCCCTGCCACAGCCTACTAGCACTCCCATCGTGGCTTGAACTGTAGGTTAATGATTACCTAGTTCGAGAGGATCCATGATGCCGTGAGGGCAGACTGCGACAATCGCTCATGATGATTCTAAGGGGCATGCAATAAGGCGGGGGCCTTATTCCTTAGAAACCCTTAGTCTCCCACAAGTTCACCTGGCAGAGTGTTGACTCCAGGGGTTATAGATGTCTACCAATCAGTCAAGATGGCGAGTGGCACCCTTGGAGCACGTGGTTCATCTTGAAGGGTACATCGCGCAAAAGAAACACAAGAAGCGAGTGGCACCCTTGGAGCATGGGGTGCATCCTGAAGGGCACGTCGCATAAAAGAAATGAACGAGGCGAGTGACACCCTTGGAGAATGTGGAGCGTCCTAAAGGGCACATCGTGTTGATGTTGATGAAGGAACAAACCTAGATGGCCCTAAGACATTTAATGCATTAATAAATTCTTAAGATACTTCCCTAATTAAATGTCGCCTAGTTCAAAATCTAAGTCCTAAGTCTAAAACTTCTTAGGGTAAAATTTTGTCTAATCTTAAGAACAGACCCTATAAAAATAAAAATAAAAATTTAAACTAAAAACCACTTAAGTAATAGTTTTAGTCTTCATAAGTTTTTGGGGTAAAATGAAGAGAGTATTAATTTAATTAAAATCCATGGTTTTAAATTGTAAGGAAGAAATAAATTATTTAAATTGTGAAACTGTAAAAATATTTTAAATTAATAATAAAAGGAAAAGAGTAAAACACACAACTTCCATTTTGGCTTTATTTAAAAGGGGAAAGAAGGGAAAAATAAAAATTAGGAAACTAAGAATTGGAGGAAACATAATAAAGGAAAGAAGGGAACTTATGGTAAAAAGCGAGGTCAACATAGTAAGGAATCTGCAATTAATAACCTTCTAAAATGAACTAAATTAGCAACGTCTTTTAGGGAAAGTATTTAAAACATGTAAGGGGAACTATGAACACCTAGGAAGAAATATAGGAGCAATTCTAGGTGGGTGAGAAAAATGAGTCATTTAAATAAATTAAAGAAAATAAAATTTGGAGGAAAGTGGGGGATGAATGACACTTGTACGATGGAGAAATTTTAGAGGATTTCATTAAAACTTAAATTAAAAAGGGATTTAGGGAAAGTTTGAACGTATAAAACTCTATAAAAGAAATGGAAGAGAAGGAAGAAGGGATCGACTGTTAGCGTAACGTTACACTGCCGGATTTGTGACTTGACTGATTACTTGTGGAGAGTTGGGATTTTCCATCTCGGATAGGAGTGGTAGCTCGGCCTTGCGAGGCGAGATGGGAAGCTAGACTTATCATCTGGATTGTGTGTGGCCCCTTTTCATCTCGGGGGGCTAAGGGGGAAGCATATTATCCCTAGTGATTGGTTGGGAGGTACCGGTGAGGTCNGCCGGATTTGTGACTTGACTGATTACTTGTGGAGAGTTGGGATTTTCCAGCTCGGATAGGAGTGGTAGCTCGGCCTTGCGAGGCGAGATGGGAAGCTAGACTTATCATCTGGATTGTGTGTGGCCCCTTTTCATCTCTGGGGGCTAAGGGGGAAGCATATTATCCCTAGTGATTGGCTGGGAGGTACCGGTGAGGTCTCGATGGTCAACGAGTAGGAGCGGCAAGGAGCATGTGGACGTCACCCGGAGCAGGCAAACAGAAAAAGGTATGCTTTTCTTTTTTGGTTGAATGGTAGACGGTGTAGGTTGTATGATTTGAATCTTTAGGTGTGTTTTTAGTGGTCGTAATGGTTTCATTGTGCAAGGAATCCCATCTCCCTACCTCCGGAAATTGTGTGTCTGAAAATTCTCATGACTGAAACTATATGCCTGAATTTCAAGACTGTATTGTCACATGTGTAAATCCAATCATAGAATTCTAGTTTAGATTTCTAAGTTTGATCTATCATATTTGAGTCCTCGGTAGAGAGAACACACTAGCAGTATTCACCTTCCTCCATAATTGTCTGGGCGCATATGATTTCGTTGCCTCTTGGATGTTTGATTTTAACAAAATAACTAAACTGGTTGTTCACTACAATTCCTGAAGTACATGTCCGAATAGATTGGAACTATAGGTATATAAGGTATTATTGGTTTAAGCCGACATCCATACACTTTAGTTTCAAAATTCTGCAGTGATTTTTATATAATGTATTTTTCAAATTTGAAATGAAACCTTTATTTTTATGATTTTTGTCTTTAAATAAAAAATTTACGTGGTGAAGTGTTCTGTATTTATCTGGAGCTAATTCGTAAAGTTGGGACTAGAACATCCGTAGCATTAGCGTGAGGGGGATTAGATTATTCTGAACTATGTACTTTTTAATGCCGTAAATTTATACCATGGTTGCCAGCGATAGGCCCTGCGTCTGGATGGTTAGACGGATTTGCGATTTTGGTGAAGAACCCCCACAGTTTCACCTCCAAGCCTCTGCTTTCGAGTTGGGAAGTCCTGTGCATTTTACCTGAAGGATTCGAATTTTGTTTTACCTTTTTGATTGAGTTTTACCCTCACCACGATTTCGTGGTTACCATAAACTGGACGGTGTTGAATCCGAACTTGACTGCGCATGACACTATCCCTTGGCTACATTTTTGTTAGGTTGGGATCCTCACAATCTGGGTGAGACCCACACCGTTGGAGTTGCATTTTAACATGGTGTTCGATTACTAACCCCCACAATCTCACACAAGTTGAATTACTGCATTAGCCTCTATCAAGAATTTCCTTGGCACGTCTTACAACCTCCAACCATTCAGACCTTGATGTCAGTGGATTCTGTGACAGCCTTTACTGAATAGTAACGTGTTGGGGTGGGGGTGCTTAGAGCAAGGCATGTTAAATCCTTGCTAAATATTTCCTAATTTTAACCACGAGAAAGGACAATAGTAACTGACGAAACTTAATTACACAGTTAATACGACTCTGACTGCTTATAGAATGTCATGTTCGATGATTGCAATGAGCACTGGATKKTCCAGCACGCAGCCCCAGTTAAGAATTCGATCACACCAATCCCATCGCAGGCGCCAAACCCCTTCCTTTCACATACCTCATCAATTCCATATTGTTTTTCATGATTTCATTTTCTAAAAGAATAAAAATGGCGTTGAGGTACAAAACATGATTTTCAAGTTTAATGAAAGAATATGATACAGTTGTAAGGAAAAGAATGTGATTTACTTGAAGAGAATCTATTTACAATATGATTTTCCTTATGATTTTTATTTTATCATGCTCGTCATATTTTTTTTATTAATTTATTTTCAACGAGGTAAAGAACATGGTTTTCAAGTTTAATAAAAGAATATGATTCAGTTGTAAGGAAAGGAATATGAATTACATGAAAAGAATCTGTTTACATTAGGATTTACAATAAAGGAATTTCATTTACCATATGATTTACAATTGAATTTCATCATGGTTTTTACTTCATTATGCCCATCATCTTTATTTTGTTTATTATTTTTGCAATGTTGTTGTAAGATAAGTTCATGGAAAACTAATGGTTGAAACAGGTAATGGTAAAGTTCTCGCAATATGGAAAATGTTAGCGTTGATAACATTGAATTATAAGATCCTCGTTGTTAATTGCAATGTCATTATAATGTAAGGCTATTGTAAGGTATGGTTGAAACATGTAAAGGTAATGTCTTGCAAAATAAAAAGGGGATATGTGAGCATTGATAACATAGGAATGTAAGATCATGGTTAGCTATCTTACAATGTTATTGAAGTATAAGAGTAATGATATGGGTAATGTATTGTAAGGTTAATTTAATTTAATTTTACTATGGTTGACAACATGAAAGGTAGGTCCTTGAATCTAAGTACATTAATTTATCAAGAATTAGTAAATGGGAAATTTGCAATTTATTATATGTACTTATTTTTAAGGTTGGGTTGGTAACCCGTCTACTAATGGAAATAAAACGAGTGAGTGATCGATACTTGTTGCCTTGAGTCCTAGGTAATGTTGAGTCTTAATTAATGGTTGTTTATTTCCTGTGTAAAGAATCTAGTGCTATATCAAGTGTCTTGGGCCCTTTAAAGGTAGGTTTTCCACTCTTGCGACACACCTCTAAGGTTGTATCAGTAGTCTCATGGTCTTTAAAGGAAGATTTCCTACCACTGGAACCTCCTGACAGAGATTACTAGTTTCTTCTTGAGCAGTCGGCTAGGAGCCTATCTGACATTCTCTCTCTCCGGAGCGGAGAACTAATATTAAACACCCTTCTTTCCTGTGAAGAAATAGTAAAATCTACTACTATGGATTCTTCCATCTGTGTTCGTACTGTATATAACATAGTATGTCATTTAATGCTTCCAGTTACTTGTTGTGCACCTTATGTCTATGGTCGTTTAATGCTTGCAGTTACTTGTTGTGCGCCTTATGTCTTCTTTTTGTGATCATCGTGGTTGCGTCTTGTTAGACGTCGAGTGGTGACGTAGAGTCAAGTGTGTCTGTTTCCTTTTTACATGCACGCACACACCTTAAACATTTTTTTTTTTTTTGCACTGTTATCAAAGTTGTTGTCGTAACGAGGAGGCTTTTACAAAGGGAAATGTCACAAAAAATAAATAATATAATATATAGACATTAAAATAATAAATAAAATTAAAATAATAAATAAAATTAAAATTAAACATTAATGTAATTAATAAAAGGTCATGACTAAAAGTCATGACTCTTCATAAAACCATAAAGGGAATATATATAGGTAGGCCATATGCTTTTAATTTCATCATCATTTTACAATCAATTATTATTATATATATCTTATTATGAATTCAGAGTGAGTTGTTCATTACGAAACCCTTGTGTCTTTACAAGGTTTTTCTCCCCATATAGGGTTGGAAGGGAAGACGATTATTTAATTGAAAGTAATGAAATGTGAACTTCATTCAACAAACATGGTTTAATTAGAATGTAAGGCCTTTTGAGATTGATGTCATGTTATTTTATGTTGTCGCTCATGATTTTAATTTCTCTTTATTTCTCATAGAGAACGTTTCTCTAGATTTAGATGCTATGTTTGAGGATGCTTTAGATATGTGAAACCATATTTTCACAAAGCCATTTATTCATGGTAATGAAATCACATTGGAGAATCTTAATCTCAGGTCAAGAGTAATTGCAGAGACTTTCACATTTATTATTTTTCAATAAATATCTGTCTTGGTAATACATATGAGTTTTCATAGGCCTACCATATAATAGAATAAAACCAATGGGATAAAACCATAGGCCTACCATTACTAATAGAATAAAACAAATGGGATAAAACCATAGGCATACCATTACTAATAGAATAAAATCAACGGGCTAACTAGACTATAAAATACATGTCAAAACCATTACCTTATCATTGTCCTTTCACCAGGTCCATATTCCCATACAAATTGATAAGAGTTGTGCACAAGCTGCATTTCCATTGCCAAGACTTGCAGAAATTGTCAAATACAATTTTTTTGCATGAGTAAATAATATATAAGTAATTAAACATGCATTTAAACATGTAAACGACTCTAGAAATGCTATAGTGGACTACCTTAATGAGCTTCTCTTTGTTTCAAGAATAGGTTATTCTCTACTCAATAGGGCCAACCACGTGAAGGTGGAAGCTCATATGCCCCCTCCCCCCCCTCACATCGATCTCAATTATCCATACCTAATAAATGATTTCTTTTATGTAGAAAACATATAAACATTCATGCATAAGTAGGAAAGTCATCAAGACATATAAACATAAAAAAATTCATGCATAAGGAGGAAATTCATATAAACTTTCATTCATATTAATAACGATAGTGATCAAAATAGAAGTCATAAATTTATACAATCTGTTTTTTTTAAACCCATGAGTGGGATATCATCATCCTCATCTATCAATGTATTTCTTGCACCTTGTCCTAGTTGTGTTGTGTTTCCATTCCCTCATGTACCATACTTCTGGTACATCGATGAGCAAGGCATGGAGGTAGCTGCAAATGGGTGTCAACTGTAACAACGAAAAAAATCATATTGATATGCTAAAATATTATTGAAAGAACTATTTCATTATTTCTAATAACATTAGAATTTTTCTCTTTAACTATCTCTCTAGCCGTGACAATTGGTGTGTTCATTGTTTGCGTCCTTTGTTCCTCTTGCAGTTCACACTCATGAGCTACATGCTCTTCCATTGAAAGAATAAATTTTATAAGTATACGTCAAAAAATAAATATCTTGATCTAGGTGGATATCGGTGGCCACCAACCTTTTCCAACTGGCTCAAAACAATTTTCTGGCAATTTTGACAATTTACTATTTTTAGTAGTTTTAACTTCCGAGACCATTTTTGAGGGCCTAAATGAAGGTTTTTTGGGATCAAACTTCTCAATGATATATAAAGGCATGATTGAGCCCCCAAAATTAATACACTCGATGATACCTTTCCAACGGGCTATCATACACCTAAAACGAAGATCGTATGCAAAAGTTACGACACCGAGAAGTTGATGTACTAACTTACCCAAACAAGGCCCACATGAATTTTGGCGCTTCATCTCCTAGGGTTAGGTTTTTGGATGTTTAAGGTTTTTGAAATTCCTGTTTATTATAAAAATGCCTTCAGAGCCTCATTGTAATGATCTTCTTGCGAATGCGAGTATCCATCACATCTCTTTTCAGAGATAAGATGCCACCATTCTAGCGAGTCTTTCACTCTGTATTTTTACAATCTCTGTACATTTATTTCATTAATAGAAATAATGTATTACTGTATATCTATGTTTATGGTTGCATCTCTGATACATTTATGTTATATTATTGGATATCTGCGATATCTCTGTGCATTTCTGTATTATATCTCCACTCTCATTTCGTGCCAAAAATATTCCGGATCATATCTATAATCATAATACATACTTCTATTTCTAAATCATACATACCAAAATGGCTAGTATGCTCCCCAATATCATGTGACAGACCCTCCCCACTATCAACTGGTAGTTGTTCATGAGTACCGCTACCCTCACTACTTCGATTTCTCTCCTGCTTAAAACAAGCATAAACATTTAGTTATTGGTGATATAATCAATCATGAATAGATTTTACAAGTATACTAAAATGATGGCCTTATTGATTTTATTTATCTGCATTTGCATAATTGGGGAGATTGGCATTTTACCCAAGATTTTTCGATATTCAACCACACTTTGAAAACGAAACTTTAAATCAAGATTTAGGTCTTCCTCGGTGGTAGGGGATTTGAATGTATTTCCTTACAATGCATAACATCATTAAAATTCTTGTAATAAAATAGCTATTTGTTTCCTACTGTTAAATAAATATTCACCGAAATTAATCATTTAATTCTTACGATTCACGCTCTTTTCTGTATCCAACCTGGCCCAATTTATGTTGCCTGTGATTTTCCATTCTAGCCTTTGTTGTTTTAGAGGTGTGTGGAAACCTATGAAAATTTTGAAATATGTTAGATGTCACAATTGTTATTTAAAACGAAAAAAAACAAAATTGAGGATATTTCACTAAAAATATGATATGTGTCATGCCTTGCTTTACCAGGTCATGGTTCTTTTACTTGTTTTTTTAGAAAATTATCCTTTGCATCCTCTATCAATTCCTTCCACTCTTGCTCCCAAACCATGGGAGGGCACCCATACTTCACATTGTATTCCAATATTTGCCTATACTGGGCCCTAGTATATTTCAAACTCTTGCCAACTAAATTGGTGACCACTTTTTTGTTGAATATATTTCCAAACAAGTTTACCATATGGCTTATCAATTCATCTTTCAAATGGCTATCTTGGCCATTCCACCTTGTGAGAATGGTGGGGCCAAAAAGATCCACTGCATTTTCATTCAAGTTCCTATAGGATACATTATTTCCTACAAAAACATTATAATCGTTAATTTAAAAAAATATTGACATATGTTCTTTTCAATTACATGATAAAAATAAATCAGTTAATTAATAAATACCTACAATATTTTGTATATTTATTTTATATTTTGTATCTATATTTTGTAGAAAGGTGACATATAGTGATTGTGTGTTTTTCACCCATCCTGCTCTAGGACAAGCTTCCTCGCAATCGACACTAGGTTCATATCCAACATCATTTGTAGTCTCAATTTCTGTATGGCCCTACTGGGGCATGTCATGCTGCTCAAAATTAGTATGATAATCATTTGATTTGAGGCCAACCTCAGGAGAGTAAAAAATCCTCAATGTTATGCTATGTCGATGTTGTGGTCGCACTAGAGCACCATCACATAAAAAATCCTACAAAAGGAATACTTGACTTTATCAGGTCATATAAAAAATATAAAACTAAAAATCATAAATGAATATATGTCATAGCTGATAAAATTATGTAAAGATGCCACTTACCCCATAAGGATGTATTTAAAATTTCAAATCATTAATTATTGTGCTAATATCCTCCATCATGGGTCTTCTTCTAATCAAATGAATTAATTCTATGTTTTCCCTTTTTAGGGCCTTCCTAACAGTTTCCATTAGATTTGTCGAATACAAAATTTCTTCCTCAATCACCTCGTCATCCACATCGAGTGTGGACTACAAACATCAAACAATAAAATTAAGGAAATTATTTTAACATTAAATAAATTTAGTTATTGTAATCATATTTAATTACTATTAACAAATACTTGATGTGACAGAGAAGGTGACTTTCCACAGTCACCCTGGATGGATGTAGCTATAGGTGACTTTCCATGGTCACCCTGGATGGATGTATTTTCAAGTGACTTTACAAGGTCACCCTGGATGGATGTATCTGCAAGTGACTTTCCAAGGTCACCCTGATACAATAAATCAATCAATAAAATTTATGAAAATAATTGTAACATTAAAAAAAATTAGATATTGTAATCATCATAACAACTATTATAAAAAAAAAATGTTATTACATTGAATTTTACGTGTTCAAAGTTGCCTCTATACTGTGCAGGCATCTAGGCATGATGACTCTACCACAGTACAAGAAGCGAGACAATTAGTGCAAATGGTTAATTTAAATGGTATATAAGATCATTAATGAAAAAAATAATAATAAGAGTGACTAATCAAAGGTTGTGTTAAATGGTATATAATATATTTACAGCCATAGTAGCAACCCATCCATCCATTCAATTCAAATTGTAATCGATCAACAACTCTTCATCTGCAACTATTGATTTTGTTGCAAATACAAATATACGATTTCCTTGTCGCCCATCAACTATGCAATTCAATTGCTTAGTTGTTGTCTATGGTTGTGTACTATTTATAAATCCTGCAATGTTTCTAGAATATTTTTTCCTTCCATCAATATACATAGCCGCCCCTTTATTTTGATTGTTGTCTACTAGTTGTACATAATTTGCAGCAACTATGTATCTCCGCATACTTCACGTATATCGAACTGACATCAAACAATGATTGTATTTGTAGCATGGTATGACACACTGCATCAATTCAGTTATAGTTCCATATTTGACCTTTATTCCATCCATGGAAAATATCCCTAATCCATGTAAGGACTATTTAGAAATGTGAAACATCCTCCCATTGATGAAGAAATATATGCCCAATTGAGATAGCTCCTTAGGTACACATTGTTGCACTATATGTCTATACCTCAAGCGAAACTCAATGTCACCTATGCTCTCATCATCATAATCACAATACCCTCCTTCAACAATAAAAAAATTCACGTGTCTATGAAATATTCTCCTTATCTTTTCAACTGTAGTTGATCTAGAACTATTAGATCTAGTACAATGCGTCTCACTTTCAACCTCTCCTAGTATATCTTGATCCTCAGTCAAGGAAGATAGATCTGACATGTACCTATTTGGTGGTACCTATGCTCAATAAAATGAGAAGATAAATTAGTGAGCTAATTATTTTGGAAGAGATGACGATTCTTTACTTGAAAGTCATGAAATGTGAACTCCATTTTACAAGCATGATTTAATTATAACGTAATGCCTTTTGAGATTGATGTCATGTTATTTTAATTCATCCCTCATAATTTTAATTTCTCATTATTTCTCATAGAGATATTTTCACTAGACTTAGATGTTATGTTTGAGGATGCTTTAGAGATGTGAAAACAGATTTTCACAAAGCCATTTCTTCATGGTAATAAATTCACATTGGAGAATATTGATCTTGGGTCAAGAGTAATTGTAGATACTTTCACATTTCTTATTTTGCAATGAATATCTATCTTGGTAAGACATGTGAGTTTCCATAGGACTACCATTTTATTAAATTTGGTAGCATCAAAAATCATTCTCCAATGAGAGGCCAGATGGGCCACACTGAGGCTAGCCAGGGAGATTGGAGAATGAACTAGTCTCGTGAGGTATTGAAAAAATCCAGGGAAACCATACAAACTCTGTGAGTGAAACCAAAAGTTAGGAAGAACAAGATGCTTTATGATATTGCGAGTCAAGATGTAAGTCTAATGAAAAATACATGGGGAACGCACAACCTTTGTGAGCATATACTATCTATTGAAAAAATCAGGGAGAACCTACAACCTCTGTGAGCATAGAAATAATGGTGCAAAAGTTAGGGGGAACATACAACCTATGTGAGTTTAGTCAAGCCTTGTGATCCATGAGAAAAAGTCAAGGCACGTAGAAAAAGATAGGTTGAACATAAAATTCCTATGAGCTAGAAGAAAACAATCTTCCTGATATTGCAAATGATCTAAATGTATTGATCTAGTGCATTTACATGTGTAACACTATCCACCATGAAGAAATTTGAATTTCCATGTAAAAGATTCAAGTTGCATAAAGTTGCATAAAGTTGCATAAGTTGCACAATTTCATAAGTTGCATGTTGCATAAATTTTCTTAGTTGCATAAGTTGCATGTTGCATAAAGTTGCATAAAGTTTCATAGTTGCATAACGTCGCGTAAGTTTCATAGTTGCATAAAGTTGCATAAAGTTGCATAAGTTGCATGTTGCATAAAGTTGCATAAGTTGCATAAGTTCCATAAGTTTCATAAGTTGCATAGTTGCATAAATTCCATAGTTGCATAAAGTTGCATAAGTTTCATAAAGTTGCATAAATTGCATAGTTGCATAAAGTTTTGTAAAGTTGCATAAGTTGCATATTGCATACAGTTGCATAAGTTGCATAGTTTCATAAAGTTGCATAAGTTGCATAAAGTTGCATAAGTTTCATAAAGTTGCATAAGTTACATAGTTGCATAAATTTGCATAAGTTGCATGTTACATAAAGTTGCATAAATTTGCATAGTTTCATTAAAGTTGGATAAAGTTGCATAAAGTTGCATAGTATTTCTGCAATTTGAATCAGAGATTTAGTAGGGATGAAGAAGACATTGCTGCTATTTTTTAGTATAGTATTTATGAAAATGTTTTTGAAGAGTCTCATGAAGATATAGTCTTCCTTACTCCTCCAGGGGATAAAAATCAACATTTTCATAATCAAGTTGAAATCTTACATAAGAAGAAAGACATGGTTGTCTATGCAGACCTAGAAGAAGAGAAAATACCTAATGATATTACAACCGAGTACACACAAAATCAACTTTGCATATCAACCAATATAGGCTGTGAGTTGCAACTTACAAAGGCTATGAATATGAGCTGATACTGGATGCAAGTTATATCTTACACATGCTACAAATATCAACTAATACATGCTATGAGTTGTAACATACAAAGTCTACAAATATTAGCTGATACAGGTTACGAATTGCAGCTTACACAGGCTGTGAATATCAACTGATACAGGTTATGAGTTACAGCTTACACAAGCTATGAATATCAACTTATATAGAGTGCAAGTTGTAGCTTACAAAGGCTGCGAATATTAGCTGATACAGACTACGAGTTGTAGCATACATAGGTTGCGAATATCATCTGATACAGGCTGCAAGTTGCAACTTACACAAGATGCAAATATCAACTGATACGAGGTGCGAGTTGTAACATACACAGGCTTCGAGTATCAACTTACATAGACTACGAATATCAACTGATACAGGCTGGGAGTAGCAACATATATATCAACATTTATATCAATCCAAAAAAGATAGAAGTTAAGAACTCAGGAAGCACACAAGTTCTTCCATAGTGCTGGTATACAATAGACGTATTTATCAACAAGTTTATGAGTCTATTACAGGTTACACAGTATGGTCTAATTAGTCTTGGAAAGCTCATTAAGAGTAGAATTTCATGGTGGAATATTTGTAAGTGATCATACATTACTAATGCAATAAAATAAGATTGTTTGCTGGGTTTTTCTCCCTGTATATGGTTTCCCCAGGGTATATGCATTGTTATCTTGGATGATGGTAAAATTTTATATCAAAGTGTTGAAGAATTTAAAGTAATAATCCACATATTATATAAAGCTAAAAACTTCAACAACTATAACCCCCAATCCCAAAACCCCTCAACCTTATCACCATTGATCCTTATGGGTGCATCAATAACTGATGTGGGTATTTTATATGAGAATAAAGGGTGCATCACACCTAATGTTGATACTATGCATATTCTCTCCGCCCTTCACCACGTAGATCTCTTTGCAACCTCATCTTCCATCTCTTAGGCGCAAAATTAAAAATTTGGGTAGGAAAAATAACATAGAGTGGTTTATTAGCATTTATTTCAAACTTCACCATAGGTTTGGCTGGAACTTCTATGTTGAGGGAATCAAAATCCCCCTCCCACACAAATTGACCAAAAGTGAAGTTTCAAAAATTTCAAAATATATTTGATATGAAGAGAATAAAGTTTACAAAGCTATTGTACAATACATTAACAAGAATATATTGGAGAGCCATTACATATTTCAACGTCATGATGTTATTTTTGGCCAGATAGGGCTCATCCTCTGTCATTGTCCAAATGGTGTGAGTTTCTCTGTGAGTCTTCTAATGGGCAGTTGGTTTTTTATGCTCTGTGCCTAGTCTTGGAATGGGCAGTGGGACCCTTTTCTTCTTTGATATGGGTGAGACTGGTCATTTTCTGCTCTGAGATGGGAGAGACTAGCCTTAATTTGTTTCTCTATCTATGATTAATGGGCGCATAGGTGGGATAGGTTTAGTTTTTAGTTTTAGTTTTAGTTTTTACGTTACATTTTATTTTTATTTTTTGTTTTTGATATAATTAATATATAATATATATATATATATATATATATATATATATATATANTCTCTATCTATGATTAATGGGCGCATAGGTGGGATAGGTTTAGTTTTTAGTTTTAGTTTTAGTTTTTACGTTACATTTTATTTTTATTTTTTGTTTTTGATATAATTAATATATAATATATATATATATATATATATATATATATATATACATATATATAATATACGATGGTCCCTGCGGATGCGACACAATGTGATTTATGCCCAGTGCTTTGCATGTGAAAGTGAAGAAATTCAACCAAGTGTGGGTAAACTAGTATAGACAAGGGGGAATCCAATTGTTTAATTAAAACAAAGCACCATGATTGTCTCTGCAGATGCTAACACAATGTGATTTATACCCATTGCTATGCATGTGAAGGTGAAGAAATTAAACCAAGCACGGGTAAACAATGAGAGTAACTATGACTCTCTTAAGGTACTCATATGCCTAGTCATCTAATTAGTGACATGCATGAATGGATTAAAAATATTTCCATTATCCCTATCTACTCTCTATAAAAACCACAACCAATAGATATTAGCCGAAAATACTAACCCCTATAACTCATAATGCCTAATCCTTGTCAACCCTAATCCTTATAACCCTTAACTCGTAGTTCTTACAATCCTTAAAATTAGACACTATAACATATAATACCATATTTTTAATCCTTATAACCCCTTAAACTTTACCCTATTACCCTTCACCAATAACCCAACTAAACTTGTAATCCCAATGGCACATAAACCCTATATTGTAACTCCTAAGGATGTATCAACCCTAATTCCTATGACCCTTAGCTATCCCCTATGACCCCTAACCACAATCCTTTGTAAATCATAACCCATTTAACCATTAACACCAAAAATAATGATATAACACCTATCCCTTAACCTTTTTAATCTTATACAACTAACCCCAATAAACATTATTATTATAACCTCTAACCTCTAAATAACACCTAAACTTTGTAATTCTTACACCTAAACTCTAACACATACATGTCCTAACTGACCTTACTTTGAATAAAACCTGTAACTCCTAACTGTTATAACCCCTGTGAATTTTCACCCCATAAAAACCATTATCTAGAATGAGTAACCCTAACCCTATGACTCAAATGACCTTAAACCTTTAAGGAATTGTAAATGACATAATTAACCTAGAACACATGATATGAACTTTTTAAAAACTAACCCTTAGAACCCCTATCAAATATAATCATATAACATCTATAAATCCTCACACTTATATAACCCATTGCATTGTATCACATTTCTTATATAACCCATAACCTCTATAATGATCAACCACTATGAAAATTAACCATGAACATTTACAACCATTAACCCCTATAACGTATAACACATACAACCCTTAACATTATTAATCCTTGTGACTTATAGCCCACAACTTGTATAAAAAATAAAACTATGTCTAATCATTTAGCCCCTAGGATCCCTAACAATATAACCATTATCTCAAAGGCTATCTAACCATATGACTCATATCACCTATTAATTTTAAATGAAATAACCTATAAGACATTAATAATGATTTTACAAACTAACAGATACAACCTCTATCAAATCTAACCCTTTACCCATGTAGCCCCTTTATTATCAAGCATTACTTAACCAAAGGGGATTACGTATTGGCTTTCCCAGAAGGTGACCTCTTCAAAGACCTTGTCAATGGGTTAAACTTCAAGAAGTTTTACCCATGAAACCACACTCATTGTATAGTCAATAATGTATATAAAACATTACTTTTTTGGTTTAGAAATTCATTTTTTGTGTTCTTCCTTTGTTTTTCTTTTATTAAAATTCTTGATGATTTGCTTTCTTGGTTTTCTAGTTGATTGCCCCACCGCATACCACAATAGTTTTTTCTCATGGAACTAGTTGTTGGACTTAAAATATAGCTTCATTGGCTTGGTTCATTTATTTACCCTCCCAAATGCTACTCCACTCAAGTGGTGTGTGCATAGGACAAAACACCAACAATCACATTGAATACTCCATGGTGACTGAATTTCTCATTGATCTGACACATGCTCAAATTGAACACCTCAAGGTCCACTTGGATTCAAATATCCTCATATCAAACTTTGATTGTTGAATTGTTTGTGTGAGTCATGTTTGAGTCTGGAAACCCTCGCATACTGTCATTGTATGTATCTAGTCTAACCATGTCAAATTTCAGTCCATGCAACCACAAATTGAAAAAATGTCAACGTTGGCCCCATTCACATGTCAACTATAAGATGGGTCAAGTACATGGGCAAGAGAACATTATTTTCGAATTTTGATATAATAACCAAAGAATATTTGATTGTTCAATTGTTTGTTTTACTCATGTTTTAGTCTGGAAACCCTCCCATACTGTCAATGTAGGTGTGTTGTCCAAGCATGTCAAATTTCATTTTATACAAGCACAAATTGGAAGGTAAAATATGACGACAAGGCCATTAATTTTTATGAATTATTTCATGGTTTGGTATTGTTTCTATTATGCAAGTTGCGTGTTCATGAACCATATTTCCATTTTTTTCAAAATGCTCATCACCTCACCTTCACATAAAATCTCTCAAATTGGAATATAATAAACTCAAATGAGATTCTCTTGGTTTCGAGAATAATTAATTTTCTACTGAATAGGGGCAACCACTTGAAGGTGGTNCACATCACTCTAAATTCCCCCATATCTAATTTGACGTAATAAAGAACATGTAACACGTTGCATACAAAAATGGCATGAAACTTTAAAAGGTAATTAAGATGTATAAATAAACACTTAAAAAACAATAAATCATATAAATACTAAATATATAATTAACAGAATAAATCATAGAAAACATATAATCACTTACCTAGTACGTTTCAACTTTTAAAGATCATTTATCTTCTTCTTCATCAAAATCAATATTTGTATCATGATCTAGTTCATAATCGATAATGTCGAAAGGATCATTCAATGTATCAACATCATTTTCACTATCATCATTGATATCATCAATGAGAACATTGTCTTCTACATTTGGATGATCAACTTCTTCGTCTTCCTCATCTGAAAAATCTGCAACCACCTACTACTGATCTACATCATCATGTTCTTCTTCAAGATTATCTTCTTCCTCTACATTATTATACTTTAATGGTGTTCCTCCTGGATCATATCTAACAATGTATGACCAACCTGCTCTACCAGGTACCTCTGAGTAAAATACTTTCTCACCTTGACTTGGAAGAACATAAGGCTATGTACTCGGCTCAAATTCCTTTTTATTAACCATGTTAAATACATTAGCATGCTCAATAAAAATTATTTCAAGATCACATTCATGCATCCATAGCATGTACCATTTGACCTCAAACAAAACTATTTTAAATGAATTAAAATCACACTGAATTATATCCTCCAAATACCCCTAGTACCTATTTTTAGTTTCTTTTGGATGCATGTCATTTCTAGAGGAAGCATTAGTGACCTTAAACACTGCAGTTATCTCAAAATCTGAGAATTTCATCTTATCATCCAACTTTTTCATACAAAATTTATGGTCGTTTCACCACATAGCCTTGTTGTGTTTCAACTGCAACATGAACAACAAGTAAAAAATGCATTGTCCTTTAGTAAACGTCATATAATATGGACTTAGTAAATATATATTTCAAAAAATAAACAAACCAAATATATTCATATAATGGGAAATAACTATAAAAATGTGGGTGAATACACTTGCCTTTTTATCTTCTAAACCAAAGGCTAAATCAATTTCCCTTTGCGTAAGATCAATAAATTCATGTCGATAACGATGCATTGTTTTAATAATCTTACTGACCCCTTCCAATGATAACCTACCATAGTATTGTTCACATCATTCTATCCAATACTCCATCCAATCAAGATTGTTTGCAATGTACAAATGTAGAGCATCCCACTCTCGTCCAACTATATGAAATAATAACAATTGAATATCAATAATTTGATATCATTGGCAAAGTTTAATATAGTTGATGGAACAAAAATAAATGAATGAGTATGAAAATATACAATTGAAAAAACAAATGTATAATATATTAAATCTAGAACATATAACTACCTTTCATGGTCCTTATTCTACCTTTCCCCAATATGGCCTCCCCTTCAATTTTTTTGATGGAGTCAAGATGCCAAATGCGAGGCACATTCATATTTTCTTATAATTTAGGAAGATATTGACTCATATACACCATGCATTGATAAACCATATAGCCCTCCACCATAGAACCCTCAGGACGTGCTCTTTGTTTAACAAAATCCTTCAATGAATTCAACTGCCTCTCCACCAACCACATCGACCTTTTGCGTATTGTTCCACATAATTCAATCTCCTCAACTTGGTGTATGAGGTAGTGTTCTTATGCATTGAAAAATGTCAGAAGTGGATACTTTTGCATTTCACACATTAGTCGAGGAATTTCTCTTCCAATACCTTATATATTCTTTATGGATTTCTTTAAATGAAAGCAACCTACAAATGGTGCAAGAAAATAACACGTTTGAACAATATTATATAAAATTGCAGATAAAACAAAATATTTCAATAAGTTCTCCTAAAAATCACTCAAGGAACATTTTCCACTTAAATATGCATTACTTACCTCGTGTATTTTCCAAGATCATATATAACTTCTTTTATTTTGTTGTCAAAGTTGTATGGGAGAGATAGAGGTAGAACATACTGTAATAAAAAGGAAATCATTAATATTTATTTCCAAATTAGAGAAAAAAATTACTAAAGATATGTATACCAATATGTTAATATACATAATAATTACCTTAATGAATGTATTTCAGTCATGTTTTTTAACCCCACCAAAATCACCTTTTTTCACTAATATAGTTTGTATGTTCGACGAAAACCCTGTCAGAAACCTAATTTTATGAATGACCTATTTTACAACATTGTTTCGTTGCTCTGTCAATAACCATGGATGACTAATATTTTGTTCTCAACCATAACCATTAGAATTAATAATCACACTTTGCAATGTGTGATTAGCTTCCTGGATGTCACTACAAATCTTTCCAATTCTTTCTTTGTCATTCCTTCCATCTAATATTCACCATAATTTTTTTTATATTCTTCCTGATATGCATTGTATCAAACATATGAAATATTTGTAGGTTCTTGTAGTAGGGAAACCTACTGAATTGTATGGGGTAAATTTTCATTCGTAATGGAATCCCATTCATGCCTTAATGACATTCATGAAACATAAAAGAAACCAAATTAACACTAATTAATCAATATAGATAGGTACTGCACTGAACAAAATTCACTAAAAAAAAATATAGCATTTATAATATTATGATACATAAATAATTTTCATACCTTGACGATTTATATTATAGTCCAACTTCCATAGGTGAAATTTCATTCTTCGTGGTTTTTTTCTATCCTCTTCTTTACCATTGAATTTTTCTTTCTCAATAGTTCGATAACTGTGGTTCTTAGGTAGAAAGTGCCTATACTCATCAAACACCTCATTTCCTAAACTTCTTGAACGATGATATTCTATCTTAGGACCACATACTGGACATGCAAATTTACCCTTTGTTTGAAGACCTGGAAGATATATGCATTTATGTGGAAAATTAGGATTACAATTTTAAAAAATGCATGATATTTAAAAAAAATTATATAAAATTCAAGTGCAATGAAAAGTTACATACCACAAAAATGTGTTAACTTGGGAGAATCATGAATTGTCCATGCAAGTATTCCATGGAATTAAAAACATATTTTCCCTATTGGTCTGTTGATGTCATACATAGTGATGCCAACCCATAACTTAAACAACTCATCGATAAGAGGCTCAATATATACATTCATATCTTTAACTTGGTACTTACCTAATTGGTTCAACATACATTAATTATATTTAGTAATATGTCCTTATATATGAAAGATATAATTATCGTGAATGAAAAAAATAAATGAAATATTATGTCATACTTTCAAGTGAATAAAGAGAAGCTAATTAAATACCTGGAACAATCATTGCCAACATTTTGTTATATCTCTTTATCGACATACAAGGAGGAATGTTATTGTTTATAAAAAAAATGGGCCAAACTGAGTAAGTAGAACGAAGCTCTCCAAATGGATTTACACCATCAACTGCCAATGAAACAAATGCCAATAAAAGTCTAACATTACGAGGTTATTATTTAAAAAATGGCCATTTTTCTTTGATGTTCTACAATGAAGAACCATCTGCAAGCAGTCGAAGAACATCATCTTCACTTCTATTCTTTGCATGGAAATCCATAAACTGTTCATTATACTTTGGCACCTGAAAAACTGTTGCAAATGTGGAATTATGGGAATATAATGAAGAACTTGCAAGACACCTATTTTGTTTCTTGATCGATTTGATATCTACTTATTTGACATTGTGGACATTCATTTTCTGATGCATATTTTCCATAGTATATCATATGATCATTAGGACATGCATCAATAGCTTGATACTCCATTCCAATTTCTTTGATAATCAAAGATATTTCTCGATATGTGTGTGGTAAAATATTTAACGGTGGTAATTGAAATTCACCTAACAATCTACACCATTCAAAAAAATAAGTCAATGTAAACAATATTAATCATAAATATCTCATCCCTACTTTACGAATTACTTAACAATAACAATATAGATCTGTGTGAGACATGTGTTTTATAAACCATTCAAAACCTTCAATTTCACCAACAACAATATAGGATATGTAAGATTTGTTGTTGAGTCTTCATAAAGAAGTTGTCGTGACATCTCGAGTAGAGGATCAACATCATGAATATCATCCTGGTTGTCCTTGTCCATTCATAAAATGTGTCTTGGATCAATATATGTATCTCATATTCCTTATTTGTATCAATAACATATCTTTGTCCATATCATCATTAATAAATCGATATTCAATATTTTGATCTCCATGTTCCTGATCTTGTAAAGTAGTATTTTTTATACTACTTAGAAAATAACTCTCTCGAGGTTGACATTTTGGGGGTATTGTCTTTATATTTACAAACATTATATTAAAAATAGTGTGTATAGAACATATATTAAAATGATATAACATTTGACAAATACATGACATGATCACTGTTACAAAGAATACATTATATAATGAATAATGTCTTACCAAGGGATGATATTCATAACCCCATTCAATATGCCCCTTCTCCCTATAATGTTTTTCTGTTGTTGTTGTTAAAATTCTTCTTGTTTGCAAGCCCCTGCAATCATTGCAACAACAATAGCATTTTCCATTGCCCTTCGCCTCCATTAATGTTGCTCCAAACTGAGCAATCCTCCTTGCATTTTCATTCATAGTATATATTAATTTGACACGGGTATTTTCCTATAAGAACCAATTAAGCGATCAAAAAATAAAATTTTGTTAAAAAAAAAAAAAAAAATTAAAACTTTATATACTTCGAGGTCCAATCACAA
>JASDQU010735642.1:188167-199942 GCA_032191745.1 Picea mariana | reverse complement strand
GACACTACTACTCATGCAAAGAATATAACACATACCCAACACATGATAACTTACATGAATTCACCACACACATGTTGAAAATACACAAGTGTTAGTTGTGTAAGCCATATACTTTTGCAAAGTGCAGAGGTGTGAAAGACATAATTGCACACCGAGTGCAGACATATGTCCATAGAAAAAGCCTCCTCACAACTTGAAAAAATCCCTTATAAAAAGGGTTTTGACTAGGAAATTTTGCAAACATAAATACATTATTGAGCTCCAATTGCTTCAAAGAAAAATGCATGGCCCGAATTTACTGAAATGTCTTTAAAAAGCATATGAATTAACTTCAAAATAAGAACAACTATAAATAGAAACCATTATCCATCCCATACAAAAACATAACATTTTCTTTGGACTAGCTATAAATCCTTGTCCTTTTCTTGTAAATCCAAGCAACTCAACCTGCCATTAATGACTCATCCATCGTGGAAATCCCATGGCTTTCCAAAATCCGTGGTGCATAACTATTGCAAGTGTCAATGTGTAGAAGCACTTCAATGCAAGGGTGTGAGATGATTAGTATCAATTCTTCGCACACGAATTGAAAATAGACTAGAACCTCCACATAATCAACAATGCATTTTACATGGAAATTTTAACCATCTACTACATAGCAATCATCTTTTTAGTTTGGATGCATTTTTCATATACTCTTGCACAATGTTTATTTGATTTATTCCACATCCCATTATACTTTTGTTACTCTTCCATTGAATATTTTCATGAGATTAACATATATATTTCAAAAATAAAAATGTATGCATCTTCAAATATAAATGAAAATGAAAGAGAAGAACTTTCGAGACACACACTTTGCATACAATGACCAAAAAAAGGGTTATATAAAACACCAGAGCAAACATTAATAAAACACAATACCTACACTATGCATAAAGAATACACTATTAAACAACAAGCATACAAACTAATTGCATTTGTCTATGAAACAAAAATCAATATCGCACACCAATGATCAAAACCAAGGTAGTATATGGACACCCTAGGCTTGTTCAACAAGTATTGCATATACTTTGTAATTTGTCTACTGCTTAAAGAATAATTGAATCAATCTATGTCCCAATTCAACTATAGTGGCTTATATCATGATCAAACACAAAAAAGAAGAAATGGAACACTTTGTGGAATGCATCAACTAAACAATTCACAACATTGCTTTATAGTACTTGGTAAATAATGCACTACCCCCTAACTTTATATCTTTCAACATATGTTCTCTCTACCACCTTTTAATTTATTTCATTAAAACCAATCCTCGGTTATGTCCATAGCATCTAGCAATTGCAAAATAAAAATAACAATGCAAGCTCACAACAACACACCTTCTTTTTGTTTTTGTTCAACTTTGATTCTTTTTGAAGTATGCAAGTGTGTGTAATTTTGAAAAGGCAAATAAGAATCAACTTCTAATTTTTTTTTGGCATGTAGCATGCAATGCAAAGATTTCTTACCCTATCACATAGATTTATAGAATCCCAAAATTACAAGTCTCCCAAGTTTCTAGCCTCAACACTTGAAAATAGAGAAGAGAATTGCATTTCTGAAGATTACATGGTAGATAAACACATTAAGAAATAAAAACACAAAGTGAAAAATACAAGTTAAAAACATCACCTTTGATCATTTTGATTTTTGTAACATCCCTTCAATGACTTAACTTGCTTCTAAAAAACAAAATAATAATCAAATTACAATTCCATTTTGCATATACAACTTATACAAAAATATTCCACTCCACCATTCCATTAGTAATTAGTAACATGGTAGAAGTAACTTTACTATTACTATGCATGAGACATACACTCTCAAACAACAAACATAAAAGCTAATTACATTTTTCTAAAATACAACAAACAGAGAAACTAATTACATTTCTCTAAAATACATAGATTAATATGATATTGATGATATGAAATTCAACTCCACCCTTACTGATAACCCTAATTTTCCAAATATGGAATTCCACTAAAAGCAACCCTACTTTTCCAAATATGGGATTCCACTAAAGTCAAATCAAAACTTAGTGTGAGAGTGCAGATTCATCTATGGGACAAGGTCTAGCCCGAGCTGGAAGTAGATAAAGTCATTGATGTATTCAGTTAAAACCGCGGGTCCATATAGATAAGGTATCCTGACAGTAACCCCTTTAGACAGAAACTCTATTGCATATGTTATTTGCTAATGTTGCAGATGCTCCGGTTGATGGTCGTTGTTTGATCGTACTTTGAAGTCCAATTGAATTTGAGAGTCTTCCTCTATGTCACTATCCTCATCCTGAGCGTTAATATCGTATTGTCCTATTGTCGTATGGTCGTAGAAATCAACAATATTGTCATCGTTGGAATCTTCCTCGTCCCCCTCAGCGTCAGAAATGTGAAGAGCTATGCGGAATTTATAGATGTCGTTATCGCGGGAAGCGAGTGGTCGAAACTTTAAGCTCCTGAATATGAAATCTTGGAAACACAGAACTGCTCTATCTTTGAATAATTGGCAGTCATCTCTGTGGAGGTTCCAAACCGCGAAGCAACTGGGATAAGGGGATCAAAGTACATCACTGTAAGCGGTTTCTGCTGGTAAGCCCTTTCCTTAAAATTCACAATCTTGTGAGGTGCTTCTGCCTTCATAAAGAGTGCCTCTAATACTGCATTTGTTGTCAACGCATTGTCCAAGTCATTGGATAAAACACATTGTCCAAGTCATTGGATAAAACAGCCTCTCTCAGCTTTTGATGGCTCGTATTTTGAAAACGTATTAAGTGACAAGGCTTATTACTCAAAATTTCTCTCCTTTCATCCACATTGGGATAATGTTTTCTGCCCCACTACAAGATCATACAGTACATCTTCAGTGGCAACTGGTAATTTATCACTTGACAATACCACCTCCATGGCAGATAAGGGAAGATTCAGAAGCTCTTCTTCCAACACGAATTTACTGTATATCATTCACAAGACAACAGAAAACAATAGTTAATGTTATACACTAGTTAATCTTATAAAATACAACAAAAACAATAGTTAATAACATTAGTATATGTCATTCACAAGATGCTGAGCAGGTCTTTATAAAATAAATAAATATGTGAAGATGCATCTTTCATTATAGAGACCTACCAACGAAGAGATTATCCTTAGCATTTCTTAGCAAGTAAACACCGCAAAACGGTATGCACGGCATAGAGGAAAGAACTTACTTTGGGTAACTATGTTTAAAACATTGAATAAGAAAACCCTTTGCAGCGTCTGTCAGTTGCAGAAGTGCAGTGTTTCTGAACATGGTGGGAGGAAGCTCTAGATAAAGAGATGCAGATTCTATTGTAAAAGGTGAGTTCTGCAAAGCATGCGTGCAATGATTGACACATGATAGTACATCGAATTTGTCGGCAACCATTAACACATCCAGAAGCTCACTCGTAGAATGCGCCTCTAGTGTTCCGTTGTACATGAAGTGCAATAAATCCATGAACGCCACTTCCTCTGCAATAAAATGCCACACCATGAACGCCACTTTCTCTGCAATAAATCTTTACAATTGAGAAAAATCATTATAATTCAGTTGTGAATTAATAATAGAGACAATAATAGGGACAGTTATTATGGGATGTTATGTAATTTCACTTATCATTGTTATTCAAGGAAAATCAGATAATTTGGAATAACCTGTTCATGGTATGTAAGTGGGTCTTGGGACACTAACATGTTTCTTTTTATTTAAAGAAAACTAGCTCTTAGCTAAGCACAACGAGTTTTAGTTAGTTATCAATCAATAATAGAGACAGTTATTGTTGGATGTTATCAGGATTGAAAGTTCACTCATCATTATTATTCAAAGAAAACAAGGCAACTTGGAGTAACTTGTTGATGATGCTATATAAGTGGGCAAACAGAGTTTCACTCTTGCTTTCTTGAGACACTAACCTGTTTCCTTTCATCCTAAGAAAATTATCTCTTAACCAAGCAAAATAAATTTTAGACCATACTCCAAAAACAACATCAATATATTGATGATTATAATGATTTTCTATATTAATTTATATATAATTATTATTTATAAAATTTATAAATTAAAATTTTTATACTATTTTAAATTATATTACTTTTATAAATTAAAAAATTAAAAAAATTGGTATCACTGTCCAAGTCATTGTTGTTATATTGTGAAAATAGTTATGTTTTAATAATGTTGATTTTTTATTTATTTATACTCATTATAATAAAAATATATTCTTGATATTTTAAATTAAGGTTCATCCTATTTAAATATATTCTTGATATTTTAAATTAAGGTTCATCCTATTTTGGTATTAATAGTGGTCAAAGTTGTCTTCTACTTTATTTTTTAATAATTTAACTAAAACTTGACATCTGTATCAACCTTTTTTTGAATAGGATGTGGTTTTGATTAAAGTTTGAATGTACCTGAATCACTTGGTAACTCTGATTCCCACATTCTATTTGAGAAAAGTTGAACCAAAACGAAATTAGTACCAGTAAGCGAAAAATAAATAAGGGTAGAGTAAGAGATATAACAGAACTAAGAAATGATCAATAAAGAAAATCAGTTTCTCTTACTTTCATAAAATAGGAACTCTTTCCAGCCAGTATAGCTGAAGTGATATATATAATACGGACTCTAGAAGCACGGTTGGAACAATCCATCTTCATAGAACAATCAAGATGGCTATTTGCATCTTTGTTGTCTGCATGGCAAAGTGATGTTGAAAAAGATTATTAGAAAGTGGAACCAGTAAACAATTTAGTCCAAGAAACTCAAGTTCTGGTTGTGATTTAGGGTTGCTATTGGAAGATCATTTGTCAAGGAATTCTGATTATGAAATTGAAAAGAAATACCATTTGACTTCCTTTGTAAATCCTGCATGACCTCTATCTGAATTCTTTTTATTGTTGAAGGCAAATGAAAAGTCTGTCATCACACTTCATATGGAATCTGTCATATGTTGCTCCATCTTTCCGGAATCTGCCATTGCAAGCTTCAATTAATTTAAAACTAGTGCCGATACATGAAGAAAACATTTATTGTGAATGAAAGCGTGTAATCTGATTGGAGTTTATATCACTTTAGCTTTTTTTTTTTTTTTTTATATGTAGATAATGGGGACTGTACGTGAATATCTGTAAGAAAATCTCAAAATTCTATGTGCAGAATGGGAACTCTAACAGGATATCTGTAAGAATACATGATTATAAGAAAACCTCAAAATTCTACGAGAAAAGTTGTATTATAAAATAAATACCTAATTCCGCTATCTTCTTATTCAAATCCCTCAAAATTGGTAGGAGAGAGAAAAGAGAGAAAAACGACTTTCTACTGTTTTTCAATTCAAATATGAAAATTTGTTAATTCTGATGTTTTCCTTTCCTTTGTGTCTGAGGTCATTCAACTATGTATATATGTGTTCATGGAAACAATTCAAATTTTATGAGGAATATTGGACTACATATATTTTTCAAGGAGGAATATTAGAATTTTTTTTTTTCAATGAATAGTGAGCTTCTGCTCAAGAAAGTTGACCAGGACCTCTTCCAACTAATAGCGGGGAAAAAACTTATGTCATACTCAAGATCACTTTAAACTAATTCTTGATAATAAGAAAAATTAAACTATACATATTTATAAAGTAATTTAAATTTTAAATATAGATTTATATACTTTAAATAGAGTGTGAATGGATCTAAGGGTTAAGAACATGTGTTTCCTCCTAAGAAAGTAGGGTATGTATATCTTTATAGACTTTACTTATCAAATAACTAGAAAGAAGAGATCTCATACACCAATTTAGTAAAATAGATTATTATTATTATTATTTAGTTAAAATATTATTAAATATGAACTTTTTATAAATATATATATATATATATAAATAATATGATTTAAAATAATAATAATAATAATAATGAACAGGTTGTAGTGGAATCTTAAGAGGTAAGCAATTAACTCTAACTAACTAGAGCTTTATTAACAAAAAAAGTTTTCATAAAATTTGACTTTAAGGTTCTCAACCATTAAAGTTTACATAAAATTTCAACATTATTGGTCCCATAGTGTATTTTAATTGAATTTAAATGGTGTGTTAGATGGGAGGAAGTGTAGTGGAAATAGAGTAAAAATCTAGTTTTAAATTTTTAATTGAACAATATTGGTTTCATAGTCCATTTTAATTGAATTTAAATGGTGTGTTAGATGGGAGGAAGTGTAGTGGAAATAGAGTAAAAATGTAGTTTTTAATTTTTAATTGTTTTGTTGTAGTTGTTGATAAGCTTTACAATCAAAGATACACTAAGATAAATTACTATTAAATGAAAACTAGAGACAATAGATAAGAACTTGTGCTTACTTATAGGGTCAAATCGAGAAGGGTAGGGTATGTATACCTTCATAGACTTTAGGACTCAAATCGATGTGTGGAGGGGGTCTCGTATCCCACAAGAGTAAATATTTTATTTATCTAATTCACCAATAAAGTTTGGGTTGGTTTATACTATTTTCTTTCACTTTATAAAGTAGGTTACAATCTCTTTGATAGTAGGTTGCATAATTTAGTGTGGATCTATTTCATAATTATATTTATTTTCACAAAATTAAGTACAAATAAATTTTATTTGAATTATAAACTAATAAAATATTTAACTTTTGTGAATGGACATTTTTTCCCTCTTATATTAATTAATTTTTTTTAAACATGTCAACATTATATATATGATACATGTCACCCACATGGGATAGAAAGTGTCTCTGGATGAAATAAAGTAAAAAAAATAAATGTATGATAATACAATTAAATGTCATTATAAAATGATCATGTATACATTGTATATACACAAATTCAAATATGGATATAAAATTATACAAATAAAGATTTAAGATATTTTCTAATCTTTCAATTGGTAAATTGTCTACACTTTATGATTTGAATAGTTTAACTATTGAGTTATCTTTCTTTCTTAAAGTAATTCAAAAATATATATGAGTGTTGGTGCAAAGTTGAGACCAAGGTTCTTTGAGATTTATTAACAAAGGGTACCACTATAGTCTAGTAGCATTTCCATATTCAACCTTCCACAAAGGAAGGAGGTCTCACTCCAAGTGAAACCGATACATATGTGTGGTAAAGTGAATAATGGAGAATGAAACATCGAAGCAATCATAACATTAATTACATTTGTATAGAAGATATTCCATGATATACAAAAACAAAGACCAAATGCTTAAAAACACAAGAAAGGAAGACTTGTGCAACATAAACAAGAACTCATACGCATCATAATGATTCAATACACAAGAAAGTTTAAGGCCCAATACTTCTTTATATAAATTCCTATGGAAAACATCATCCAACATCACTCTTGTTTACAATCTCCAGCGAAGCAATAGATAATCCTGCAGAACCCATCATAGATTCATGGTCATACAGTGCAAACAACATAAATATCCATGGGGACTATTACTGATCCGAAAAGATTTTTTAATGACTATGGTTGAGTTATTTTGTATGAGTTATTTTACCATTTACGAAACTGATGAAAGAGGAAGAAGTAATGAGGAAACATAGTTGTCGATCATCAGGATTGACAACTATGTCATTCGTGTCTAATGTCATTCAACTATGTATATATATGTTCATGGAAACAATTCAAATTTTATGAGGAATATTGGACTATATATATTTTTCCGGGAGGAATATTAGATTATATTGTTTTTCAAATGAATTGTCGGTCATGAGCGTCCACTCAAGAAAGTTGACCATGACCTCTCCCAACTAATAGCGGGGGAGAAAACTTATGTCATACTCAAGACCATTTTAAACTAATTCTTGGTGATAAGAAATATTAAATTATATATATTTATAAAGTAATTTAAATTTTAAATATAGATTTATATACTTTAAATAGAGTATGAGTGGGCCTAAGGGTTAAGAACACGTGTTTCCTCTTAAGAGGGTAGGGTATGTATACTTTAATAGACTTTACTTATCAAATAACTAGGCGGAAGAGATCCCATACACCAATTTGGTAAAATAGATTATTATTATTATTATTTAGTTAAAATATTATTAAATATGGGTTTTTTATAGAAAATTAAAAATATATATATATAATATTATTTAAAATAATAATAATAATAATAAATGGGTTGTCATGAAATCTTAAGAGGTAAGCAATTAACTCTAACTAACTAGAGCCTTATTAGCCAAAAAAGTTTTCATAAAATTTGACTTTAAGGGTCTCAACCATTAAAGTTTACATAAAATTTGAACATTATTGGTCCCATAGAGCATTTTAATTGAATTTATATGGTGTGTTAGATGGGAGGAAGTGTAGTGGAAATAGAGTAAAAATGTAGTTTTAAATTTTAATTGAACATTATTGGTCTCATAGTCCATTTTAATTGAATTTTAATGGCGTGTTAGATGGGAGGAAGTGTTGTGGAAATAGAGTAAAAATGTAGTTTTAAATTTTTAATTGTTTTGTTGTAGTTGTTGATAAACTTTACAATCAAAGATACACTATGATAAATTATTATTAAATGAAAACTAGAGACAATGGATAAGAACTTGTGTTTACTTATAGGGTCAAATCGAGAGGGGGGTAGGGCATGTATACCTTCATAGACTTTAGGACTCAAATCCTTGTGTGGAGGGGAGGAGGTCTCTTATCTCACAAGAGTAAACTTTTTATTTATCTAGTTCACCAATAAAGTTTGGGTTGGTTTATACTATTTTCTTTCACTTTATAAATAGGTTACAATATCTTTGATAGTAGATTGCATAATTTAGGGTGGATCTATTTGATAATTATATTTATGTTCACAAAATTTAGTATAAATAAATTTTATTTGAATTATAAACTAATAAAATATTTAACTTTTCTGAATGGACATTTTTTCCCTCTTATATTAATTTTTTTTTTTAAACATGTCAACATTATATATATGATACATGTCACCCACATGGGATAGAAAGTGTCTCTAGATAAAATAAAGTAATAAATAAATAAATGTATGATAATACAATTAAATGTCCTTATAAAATCATCATGTATACATTGTATATACACAAATTCAAATATCGATATAAAATTGTACAAATAAAGATTTAAGATATTTTCTAGTCTTTCAATTGGTAAATTGTCTACACTCTATGACCTGAATAATTTAACTATTAAGTTATCCTTCTTTCTTAAAGTAATTCAAAAATAAATATGGGTGTTACTGCAAAGTTGGGGCCAAGGTTCTCAGAAATTTATTAACAAAGGGTACCACTATAGTCTAGTACCATTGCCATATTCAACCTTCCACAATGGAAGGAGGTCTCACTCGAAGTGAAACCGATACATATGTGTGGTAAAGTGAATAAGGGAGAATGCAACATCGAATCAATCATAACATTAATTACATTTGTATAGAATATATTGCATGATATACATAAACAAAGACCAAATGCTTAAAAAGACAAGAAAGGAAGACTTGTGCAACATAAACAAGAACTCATACACATCATAATAATTCAATACACAAGAAAATTTAGGCCCCAATACTTCTTTATATAAATTCCTATGGAAAACAACATCAAACATCACTCTTGTTTACAATCTCTAGCGAAGCAATAGATAATCCTATAAAACACATCACAGATTCATGGTCATATAGTGAAAACAACATAAATATCCATGGGGACTATTACTGATCTGAAAAGATCTTTTAATGACTATGGTTGAGTTATTTTTCATGAGTTATTTTACCATTTACAAAACTGATGAAAGAGGAAGAATTAATGAGGAAACATAGAAACCATAAGAACATATACATATATGGAAATAAGCATAAATAAACAACAAACCATAAACAATAAAGTTGATAATTGAGTTTGACAATCTCGCCTATGTCTCCGGGCCTTTGTCTCAATGGGTGAGGCTTTCTTATTTCTATTCAAAGCTTCAAATGTGCATCTTAAATGTGCCAATGGATTACAAAAATGAGCTAGTTGTGTTCTTCTAGATCTCAAGAACCCATAGAAACTGACGACACAAAAAACAGATGATCAAAGCTCCCAGAAATGGCCCGCAAAGGTGTTCTCCTCAACAACATCCCTACATAAAAATGGATTTGCCTCAATAATTCTTCATCATTTTCTTGTTCTGCACCTCCCTTGGGCTCCTAAGAACCTATGGTTTATATAGATTTCAATTTGGTAACATGCTCCCAAATTCCTCCCAATATCTAGCCTAAAAAAGGGCTCCAGATCCTCCAATAATGTCCAATATCTCACAAAACACGTTGAAATAACCATAAAAATATTATTATAAGGTTTAAAAACCCACTTTTTCAAATAATAAGGGCGCAACCCTCGATTTATTGAGGTCCTAGTCATGTGGGATCCCTCCATGTGTCCTTGGTTGGTGTTGCTGCGCCGACCCCTCAGCTTCTTGGTCTTGGTCATATGTTGCATGGTCATATGGTCGCGGTCTTAAGATATACACACCCTAAGCTATTAGCCTAGCCCCTGCTCATGGCCTTTGGTTACGCACCCAAGACTGGGCCACGTGGCACCTTTACATTCACCAAATAAAATGCCACATGTCCAGTGATGATTCGTCCAATTGTCGCTGCCCAGTCAATGCCACTGTGCCTGCCACATCATTGTATGACCATACGACCTGTAAAGTTAGTTGCCACGTCAACACTTTATGGACTGTCTCAACTATATAGTCAACATTTTTTTTTCTTGTTTGATGAAACAAACAATGCAAGATATCTTTTGCATACGACGTCCATTTGAGCCCATTCAAGTTGCGTTGGGTTTGTATCAACGAGGCCTACACACACATCCATTTTGAAGAGATTCTGAGAAATTTTATTTTTAGGCCTTCCTGGACCCATTTTAGCTCTGGGATCCATTCTGGATCATACCTCCCCACTAAAGACCTTTTAGTCCTCCAAAAGGCTAAAAAATTGACTCTACTCATTACATACTCATAAGGATAAAAAAAAAACACTATGTTGTACAAAATGATGTTATAACAGATCATCAATTCAACGTGTGTGATTACATTAATGGAAGCAAAATACAATGAATATGTGACATCCACTTCTAGCCAAACCAAGTGAATGGTTTCTTTTCTTCCTGTTGTTCCGCTTGCTTCGTTGGTACTACCTCTTCCTTTGTGAGTACGTGTGCAATATTTTTGTCCTTCTTTGGACGAAGCTCAAGATAAAGCTTCCAACATTTAGCCTTTTGATGTCCACCCTTGCTGCAATAAGTGTAGTGTTTTTTTGACATCCAAACTTGTCTGCCCTTCTCTTTCTTCTGTTGTGAAGTTGAGTCTTTATGTCATGTCTCCTTCCTAGTCGACATAAATTTTCATATACAAATATTGTCTCTTTGTTGTGGGGTTTTTCTACCCTACGTACTAACAAGCTATAGCTTTAAACTTGCATGTAGATCACGACCCTTAAGAAATATCTTTTAACCTCCTACCCAAACCTAAAACCCTTTTTCTCAGGCAGACATGGGAAGAATCAACTAACCTTTTTATCGACAGTTGAAGTAGATCCTCCTTTGAGCTTTTATCTCCTTGCTGCTGCTGCTCCTTCCACAAAGCGATCCTGCAATCAAGACAAAACTATGCATGCATGCTACTGATCTACTAGAGGGTTAGAGATTAAACATAAATCAAATAAAACATATGAGACTCA
>JASDQU010735642.1:77489-88734 GCA_032191745.1 Picea mariana | reverse complement strand
AATTGGCTGTCCCAAGAGATTGGTCACTGATAATGTTGTTGCATTCAAAGATAAACACTTAGTGAAATTGTGTGAAGAGCTGGGAATTCAACTGGTACATTCCACAGCTTACTATCCGCAAGGGAATAGTTTAGCTGAGTCATCCAACAAGAATTTAGTCAGAATCATAATGAAGCTGCTTGAACAAAATGCCATAGGTTGGTATTCCAAACTGAAGTTTTCCTTGTGGGCTGACAGGGTAACATGTAAGAAATCAATCGGTACATCTCCTTTTAAGTTGGTAAATGGTACTGAGGCCATATTTCCTATTCAACTTGCATTGCCGGTTGCAAAGTTCTTACAAGAAACTGATTCTGAACCAAGTGATTTGACCAGGAGAATTCACAATTTGGTAGAACTACAGCAAGATAGAGAGCAACTCTTGGAAAAAACAGAATTGCATCAAGAAAGAATCAAAGAAACTTTCAACAAGAAAGTCAAATCAGATGTCTTCAAAACAGGAGATTTGGTCTTAAAGTGGGATGCAACAAGGCAGGAGAAGGGGAAACATGGAAAATTCGAGGCTCTTTGGACAGGTGCTTTTGTCATAACAGCGGTGCAGCAGAACAATACCTTTGTTCTCCAAACTCTTTCAGGCGAGCCAATAGCAGGTGGCCCTTTCAACGGGCGCTTCCTGAAGATCTATTTCTCATAAGGCTTCCTTTGAAGCCAGGTTCTACTTGTACATATTTCTTTTTCAGTTATGTTTCTTTATTTCTGTCATTCAAATAACTCCATGCCCAATGGTACTAGCAAACTATTTTTTCAATTTTTTGTTTCAAGTTGTAATAAGGCTACTGAGTCTAGCTAGGTTCTTGGTCACCTCACAGGGAGATGCCCATCCCAGTTGGAGCCAAATGTTAGCTCCCAAAATGAACATGTCCCTTTGGTCACATTTTGTGGCGGATAGCATGGCTATTGGTAGTTTCCTCAATTCATTTTTGAGTTTTTCTAGTTGCAAAACTTAGGTTTTGGTTTTTGTCTTAGAAAATAATATGACCCATTAAAGTCTTCTTTTCAAAATTTTCATAATTCACTTTCAACAGCTAACGTGGGTCCAAAAGATGAGTGCTAGCTGGGGAAAGTGGCGAATTTCAGCGGCTAAGGAGAGTCTCTCATAGGTCTGTGCGCTAGTGAAAGTGTTGAATTCCAAAGTATCCAAAGAAGCAGTGTCGCGGGTCATGCGCTGGTGAAAGTGAAGACTTTCCACAGCTACGGAGCAGTTATTTCAAGGTCGTGCACTGATGAAAGTGGAGACTTTCAACAGCTAACGGGGGTTTTCCACAGGACCATGTGCTGGTGAAAGTGGTAAGTATCAACAGTTAAGGGGCATTTTCCATGGGATGTTGGCTGGAGGAAGCGGGAATCACGTGCGTGTTATCCACGTATCCAAAGGCAAATAATGATACGATCATCGCACCTCACGCAAATCCAAATCATGCGCTGATGAAAGTGGGTATTGATGAAAATTCAGTTTTGCACTTCAAAATAGGATTACGATGCAGATCTGGTTCAGTGAAGCATGTTGCGCACTCATGGCGCTGGAGATGGTAATTTTGAATCCAGTAACTCAGGTATAGACGCTGTACTGTCGGCTTGACAACATCAAATCAGATCGTTGTTTCCATATCACACATTGTTCACGGAGGTCTGTTAAAGTTTCAAATGTTTTAAAACAGAGTTGACTCCCGAAGTGCTTTCAACAGCGCAGAACCTCGGCTCGAACAGCAGTTGCAGGGGTTAATATACAGAATTGTTGGGATTTTCGAGCTACAGAATGGCGAGGAGATGCAGTGGTTCTCTACTCAGGAGAGAGATGGATAGCCTGTCTTTTCTACAGACACATCCCTAAGTCCAGAAACATTTTTTAAACGTAGGGTGTATTGAATTCGTTGAAAGGTTGCAAAATGGTTGTCACCAGTCTACAGCAGAAGCTTTTTCCAAGACTTTCAATGGGAACAAAGCTCGTGTTGGATCCATGGAAATTAGAGTAGATGAAGATGCCATTGCTGCAGCGACAAACGTACCAAGAACGGGTCAAAGCTGGTTCAAAACCACTACTCCCAAAAATTTGGATTTCAGAGCTTATTTGAAAGAAGAGTTCAGGCACAAGTCATGGAAAAAGGGTATGTTGATTTCCTATCTAGAAGAAGAATGGCAGGAGTTGTTCAAAGGAATCCAACTCTACATTACCTCAGAGGGCAGGTATGATAAAATCATGATGTATCACTTAAAACTTCTGGACCATTTCACAGGCAAGACTCCCCTCAATTTACCCTTTTTCCTACATAAAAGTTTGACTAAGGTTTGCAAGAAGATCAGGGCTCAACCTTTGAGCATGAAAAGTACTCTGTGCCACTTCGGCCTCATAAAATTGATCATCCTAGAGGAATTAAAACAACAGGGAAGGAGCTGGGATCATTTTCTATTCTGGGAGGGTTTTGAAACACAGACTCAGCCTGCAAATGAACCAGGGAAAGGTTCAAAGAAACAGTCTTCTCCTCAAAGCAGTTCAAGAAAAAGAAGGACCCTGCCAGGAACTCTAGAAGATAGAATTTCTGAAGTGAAGCCCCGCAGGTTGAAGAAAAGGTTAAACTTTGAGCAGACCACAGAGCATCCTACAGAGCAGAGTACAGAGAAGAGAACCAATATATTAAACTTGCCCTATTCAGACTCAGAATCAGAGCAACAAGATCAATGGCCTGTCACCAAGAGTCCTGAGCAGTCAACTGAGTGTGCACAAAACTATGAGACCTTCACTCATACAGAAGAAGGAGAAACATCAAAAAGCTCCAAGTCAAAGAAGTCTCAGAAAATCAAGCATCTGAAAGAGGTAATTTCTCAGCAAGAGGTTTTGGAACGGGTAATCAAAGAAAGGTATAAGAAGTTGTCTGAGAACTTTGAAAAAACCAATGCTGCACTTGAGAGATTGGCTAAGGAAAGTGTTAAAGAGAAGAAAAGAAAGCAAAAACTCACCAAAGATTACAATAGTCTGTGGTGGCTTGCCAAACGCCTTAAAAGGTAGATAAGAAGATTGAAACAAAAACAAAGACAAAAATCCCATCCAGATCTGAAGGTACTTGCTCAAGTTGTTGTTAATATGCAAGGTGAGAAACTGGAGGCACACTGAGTTTTGATGAAATCAAAATTTTGAAGGTGAAAACTCATTTTGAGCACAATCAGGGCTTTCACCAGCGCAAAGCGATATTTTATGATCCATTAGCTGTTGAAAGTGGTGACTTTCAACAGCTAACCTGAGGAATATTAAACGAGTTAGCTGTTGAAAGCTGGAAAAGTATTTTTTGAAGCCAAAGACAAAACAGATCATTTTGAACAGGTTATGAAGGAGTTCCAGAGTATCAATGGACTATCAGATCGCATGCAAAGGGCTCGGCATTAGAGGTTCGAGAGAATTTTTGCAACCACATGCAAAACAACTTCCTCAAAAATTGACCATGAACGATGGGGAGATGTTTTATGCCATTGTATAGACTCTTTTTGCAGAAATAAAGTGGAGTTTCCTTTCGTTTGCAATACCAGAATTGTCCAGATTTCATTTTCTGTACTTTACTTTCATTTTATTTTAGTTCATAAAGACTGTTACCTCTTTATTGAACTCATAGGCTTGAAATTAAAGGATTCCTCGTTGTCTTGTATCAGGCCCTACTTTCACTTGTATTGGCAAATCAAGAATAGTATTCTCCATCCTCTCTTTCAATTATTTGATCTGGTTATTGTTTACTGAAAGCACTGTATCTTTAGATGTGTGATGAGCAGTTTCTTATACAAATCATTGAAGACCCCATTGTCCCAAACACATAAAAACAATTATTTCTAAGTTACCAAGCATCCTTAGCCTACAACCCTAAGGAGTTTCTTGGAGTGATAACACCATCATTATTCCCCTCCATTTCCTTATCTCTTTGGATTTTAGGGTGTATTGATCCAAGAAGGGGTTGTCCCTCATTCTATGGAAAGAAGGGGATGAAGGCCTAAAGGTATTTTTGTTGGGTAAAAGATAAAAGCCTTGTATAAACCTTCCAAATGCTTCGCCCAGGGATCACCCAAGAAAGAAGTGAAACGCTTATCTTTTAGTAAAGGGGACTCACAATATGATAAAGAATGCTTGAAAGGTTATTTGAAAGATATGAGGTCTCATCATGAGCCGAATTATCACATCCATGAATATATAGTGGTATGACATTTCCATCATCTAGTCACCAAACTAAAATAATGGCTCTCAGTTGCATGGATGAGAGAAAGGGGGTCTCTTCACAAGCCAACCTTCTCATTTCCACTAGGTGTTTGTGGGTGAAATTGCCATCATCTGGTCACCACACCAAGGAAGTGACCTTCAACGTCTCCTTATTCAATATTGAAAGAAAATACAAATAAATAAATATAAAAGGAAATTGATGGGATTGGAAAAAATGCATTGTGAACGAAGGTACCACACACCCTCTACAAAGGCACCCATGAATGAGACATTACGACCCATTGTATGTCTTGAGCCCTATTCCCATTGAGTCTTGACCTCAACCACTTCATCCACTTTATATGTCTTAAAGAAGGATCTCTTGGAAACTCTCCTTGACCTAGGGCAGGATCTACCCAATAGGACACCTCGTCAACCCTCCCATATTCAATCTTGACAAGTCACATAATGTCTTTGAGCAATTAATTGTTTGACATAGTGATATTTGATGCACATGATTAGATGGCTCATTTATTAACTGGATTCATCTATCACAATGTTATGACTTGAGATCCTTCGAGGGTGTGCTCATTTGTCTTTGCAGGACCTAGTTGGTGGACATTTTTTAGAGAAAAAGCCTAGCTTGGGCTTCCATGGGGCTACAATCCCATAGGTTGGATTCCAGGAGCCCACATGTCAGATGAGAAAGATCATACTTAGAAGGCCTTGAGATTGACTTGGATGACAAATCCTAGCCCCCACATGCCAAATCTTTTTCCTAGGAGAGGTAAAATGTCACTCCTAGAGGCATGACGTCATCTAGGGGGGCTAGGGATTGGAGGTGAGGTTCCACTAATTGACACATGGAAATTTTTTAGGAGAAGAGGGTCGTCACCATGACGATATCGTCTAGATTATTCACATGTGGCCTTTGGAGGCCTACCCATGCTTCTCCAACACCAATGACTTCTTCAAAGTGGCAAAACGTCCCCTAAAGGGGAGACGTCCGTGTACAATTAAGGTTTATTTGTGAAAAAGTGAAACTTTAAATGAATTATTTAATATTACTTTGTTAAAGAGGGAAATATTAGGGTTGTTGACCCCTAGTCTTGTGGTTTAACCCTTAATTTGTGGACAAGTCACCTTGGTGACATTTTGTATAAATAGGAGATCATAAGATCTCATTTTAACATAACTCTCCCTCATTATGAGAAGTATTGGTCTGAAATTGTTGCTATACTTGCCTCTATTTATCTCTTGTGAACTTTTTTATGGCTATCTTGATGAATGGTTGATGGAGTAGTGAGGCATTAGCCTTGGATGAATGGATTTCTAGCTTTTATTTAGGCATCTTTCTTGATTTTGGTATGGTCTTTTACTCTTATGCTATCATTATTTTAATGTCAAGGATTGTTGTGCTAGGATCTAGGTGGGAAGTATAAGGGAATACAGCCCCACGATAGTCATCATCATTTTATGCCTCATTTTATTGGTTAAACAAGGGTTTACTAAGAGAAGTATAAGGGCATACACCCTCTTAGCTTAAACCCTAGCTAGAGAAACTTGCATTGGGAAGTAAAAGGGATTACACCCCCAAGGAGGTAGATTCTCTAGCTCTTTCTATTATTTGACTCCATCAACCAAATATTAAATGAACTAGTCATATAATGTTTTGCATTGGAGATATAAAATCATTACCTTTGGAAACGTGAAATTTAATCTTTTGAAAGGTCTCTTACTTGGAGTTGGTTTGCCTCATTGAGAGGAGTATTCCCCTACTAGGGCGTCCCCTCTCTCCCACTACTTCACTTGTTGTTAAAAACCCTAACCTATAGACATTAGGGATGATCTAACCTAGATAAACTACTAACCATAACTCCTAAAATAACCCTACCTAGCTCCTAAATTTTGCACACTAACTCTACTAACTAGGGCGCACCTTTTGGGCTACTTGTCAGCATATTTTGATAGTGTAATTTACTAATAAAAGTGAATGAATGCTACAACCATAAGGCTGAAATTTTCTACAGAAAATACATGTTATAAAAACTTGCTTTATTCATCCTTAAAGTGCCATTTTTCAGTCATAATTGATTGACATACTCATTGATAATATTGTTGATTGATATCATGTTTTTATTTGAATGTCTTACTTTCTGATATAACTGTCATCTACTGTTGCAAATTAGGGACAACAAGATTAACTTGTTGATCCATACTAACATATATCATTGCAAGTTGGATTTTCTTGTGTCTCGGGAAGGTACAATCATCTAGAGAAGTACTATACCTTTGGGGAAAAAATCACTTTGTAAATGTGTTGAACCAACACATAATAGATCTTGCTAGAAAATACTACAAATATTTGAAGAGAGAAATTGAGAAATAAGAAGAAGGAGAGAAGAATGGAATAATTCTCATTAATCGTTATGAATAATGAATAATTTACACATGATATACTCTTTATAACTCAATGAATGTGCACTGGAGGAGAACCAATGCACCATAATGGTGGTCTAGAGTGATCTGGACACACACCAACAATTACGGGAGTGAACTGCCACCTAGTTTAGTCTCTTAGGCAGTTACGAGAGTGAACTACCACCTAGTCTAGTCTCTCAAGCAGTTATGGGAGTGAACTGCCACCTAGCTCAGTTAACTAATCAACTAGTCTTCTGTTAACTGACTGAACAGAGAGTAGTGAGGAATAGATCAAGGAATCAAGGGTAATGTGCCAGTGTGGTGATGATACCAAGGCAAGTGCGCATTATCATGGTGATGATCCCAATGTTACATGGTGACAAAACCAATGCAGCATCTAAACTCAACTCAACTAGTCAAACTAAAGTGTCAACTGAAAGAGAATATTCTCCAGGTGGAATATTCTCCCCTAAAATATAGGAGACTGGATAATGACTAATTATGACTAATAAACAAGGTAAAATCTTAGGAAAAATAAATCCTAGGTGTGTGTGAAGTAACTCCAACAGCCCCCCTGAACATCACTATGGTGAAAATAAATAATGGGTCCCAACAACGAGGCCATGTTAGGTACCCAAATACAAAAGATACACTGAAAATAAAGTGAGGAAAGAGGGGAAACCTCATGGGAAAAACCCTGCTCAAGGTACAATGTATGTAAAAAGAAGAACTATAGTTGTTAGGAAACTGTGTCCTTCACTCCAAGACAACTTCGCAGAGAATGGAAATTTTTCTCGGTGAAGGTCTTGGTGAAGATGTATGTCATTTGTTCTGCTGAAGGACATAACTGTAGTTCGATGATCCCCTCATGTACTAATTCCTGGATGTAGTGCATGTGGATCTCGATGTACTTTGTCTACTGCCTCTGAACTAGATCTCTGCATAACTTCAGAGTGCTCTGGTTGTCACACCATATGACGATCGATCGGTGAAACTGAATGTCCATCTCAGTGAGAAAATGTTGTAGCCACATAGCCTTAATAGTTATGTTAACTACCCCTCTGTACTCTACCTCGGCTGAAGATGGAGCAATGGCAGCTTGGTTCTTTCTCAACCAACAAATAGGCCCGGAACCAAGACTGAGTGAGTAACCAGATGTGGACTTGCGATCAATGTTATCGCCAACCTATTCAAAATCAGGAAACCCGGTGAGATCTAATGTAGAGTCTATTGCATAATGAATCCCAAAGGTAATGGTGCCTTGTATTTATCGAAGGATATGCTTTGCAACCTTCCAATGTAGCTCATGTGGTTCCTACATGAACCTGGAAATTGTGCCAACCGCATACAAGAGGTCTAGTCTGAAGTTTGTGAGATACAAAAATCTCCCCACTAGTTGTTTGTATAGTGTGTTGTCAACCAGTGGATTATCCCCGCCATCCTCAAGTTTGAATTCTGATAGGAAAGGAGTCAGAGCAGACTTGCAATTTGTCATGTGAAATCTCTCAAGGATATCTCATGCATACTTGGCCTAAGACAGTTTGATGCTTGATGCATCCTGACTAATCTCAAGTCCAAAGAAGAAGTGTAGCGGACCCATGTCCGTCATCAAAAACCTGTCATGTAGAATCCTCTTGACTGCAACAATCATTGAAGTCGAGCAACCGGTGATCAAAAAATCATCAACATACAAACCTAAGAGTAGAAGTGAATCAGTCGTCTTGAAAATGTATACATTCAGGTCTAATTTACAACATACAAAGTTCTATGACAACAGGTAGGAGTCCATCTTGGAATACCATGCCTTCGGAGCCTGCTTGAGGCCATAAAGAGAGTTCTTCAGTCGAAAAACCAAAAATGAGTCCTGCATAAATCCCTAGGACTGCTCCATATAGACCTCAAAGAGATCACCATTAAGAAATTCATTCTTCACTTCCATCTGATGGACTTCCCATCCCTTAGCTATTGCAATGGAAAGCGCCAATAGTATGGAATCCATCTTTGCTAATGGAGAGAAGGTCTCATCATAGTCAATACCATGCACCTATTGAAAGCCTTTGGCAACAAGCCTAGCTTTGTATCTGCTAATCTACCCATCTGTTGTTCTCTTGGTCCTGTAGACCCATCTACATCTGACAAGTTTCCTTCTAGAAGGAAGGGGAATCAAATTCCAAGTCAGGTTTTCGAGTAGGGAGTTGTACTCCTCCTGCATGTCGGATTCCCAAAAGGGATTTCCAACAGCCTCTCCATAAGACTGTGGATATGAATACTGAACCAAAAAAAAAATCGTGGAGGGCGATGTTTCAGTGGCAGTGAGTGCAACAATAGGGTCCTCAAAATCAGATCGAGTCCTCCTAGTATCAGCTGGATCACCAACGAGATCCCCTGCATCCTGAAGAGTAGTTTCTTCCCACTTGGACCTCTGCATTGGCTCTGCAACTGCATATGGATGCTCTGAATCTGCATCTAACTGTATTGACTATGATTCTGAATCATCTAAGTTCTCTGAATCATAACTCTCATCTGAAGAAGAGTCTACATGTGCATGCTCATCATCTCGGACAGGTGGAAGAATGAAGATGTCTGCATGCAGTTGTTGAGGTACATGCTAGACACTTTCCTCGAATTGGACACTTCGCTCAATGATGATTCGGTCTGAGGAAAGATCGATAAGTCTATATCTCTTCACACTGTCGGGGTCTCCAACAAAAATACACTCAGTTCTCTGTGGATCAAGTGCCTTCCTCTTTTCAGAGGGAATTCGGGCCCATGCACGTGAACCGAAAATGCGAAAGTGGGTCACTTACGGTTTGAGGCCACTCCAAGCCTCATAGGGGGTCTTATCCTTGACATATCTATGGGGAGATCTGTTTTGGATGTATGTTGCACAATTAAGTGCTTCGGCCCATAGTCTTTGTGGTAGTGACTTTGCATGTAGCATGCAAAATGCCATCTCCTTTAGAAAACTGTTTTCCCACTCATCAACTTCATTTTGTTGCGGAGTATAGGGAACCTTTTATTGCAACTGAATCCCTGCCTCATTGAAAAGATTATGGATCTCATGATTTACATATTCTCCCATGTTATCAGTTCATAGGAATTTGATCTTCTTTCTAGACTATGTCTCAACCACGACGTTGAAATCTTTGAGGTGTTGAAAGACCTCAGATTTTTGCCTAAGAAAGTAGATCCATGTAAAACCTGAGAAATCATCAACAAAAATGAGAAAAAAAACTCACTTTGTTGATACATGGATGTGGAAACGAACCCATAAGGTCATTGTGGATCATATCTAAAGGTGTATAAGCTCTCTGAGACTTTCCTTTGTCGAATTTATCTTGAGGGTCTTTTCCGAGAACACATTCCTCACATACTCCCTTGGAGAAATAGATGCCTAATAGACTATCAACCAATATTTTGTTGCTAAGTTTTTGCATGTATCTGAAATTCAAATGTCTAAACTTTTTGTGCCATATCCTACTACTTTCATCAGCATGAGTAAGCAGTAAAGCAGAATCAAGTTCAATGAATTCAAAAAATGTATACAATCTAGATTGATGATTTACTTAACAGGTAGAAACCATGGAATTGGTTTGCATGTCGTAGATGTCCACGACATTTGGTGTGAATATGAATTTCTTTCCAGTGTCAGAATTCATCATCTGATACACGGAGAGAAGGTTGACAGAAAGTTTGAGAACGTGCAGCACATTCTCGAAGCTTTCGTTGGTGAGTTCAATCCTTCCTTTGTCGATGACTTCGACAGAAGATTTGTCCCCCATCAGAATAGGAGGACCTTTGCATGCATCCAATGAAGAATATACTGCTTTTGAGGCATCCATGTGATGTGATGCTCCTTAATCTACAATCCAAGCATCGGGAAAGGAGTTGATGGAAATCAAGGCATGGCTAGAATTGTCTTTCTTGGGATTCTGATCTTCTGGCTTCTTCTTCTTAACACCCTTAGGGATGTGATCTCCAAGGTTGTTTTTCTAAAGTATTTGAGTCATTAGATCTATTTTTTTTTTAATTCATGCGGATTTTGAATGGAATCCTTTGTGACAGTATGTGCATTTCTCCCCTTTTCTTGCCTTTTCCCCTTTGGATACGGAGGCATCGGTGAAGAGTTTTGTGTACCCTTCCTTCTTCGGATGTGCATGATCTTTAATTTTTTCTTTATCTTTATATTTATGATATTTGTGGCTCCCATATTGCACAGTGAGTGCATGCACCTTTGGGCCTTTTATTTTTCTCATGTTTATGAGTTTGGTTTGCTCTTGTGTTAGGGATTCAATAAAGTCCTCAAGAGAAGGCATCTTCTAGGTGGCTCCATAGGTGAATCTAATAGAATGGAATGTGGATATGAATATAGATAATTTAGGACCAAGTTTGGAGAGAATGGTGAGAACCATTTGTTTCTCCTACTTGGATTTATCAACCCCACAAGCTTTGAGTTGCGAGAGTAAATCCTTGAATTTTGTAAAGAAATCTTGGATATTGTCGAAGCTTTTTGGATCCAATGTGAGAAATTACACCGCCAGTATGTGTCCCCTCATCTCATCATGTTTTCCAAAGAGCCCTTCCAAGGTA
>JASDQU010735642.1:54049-67835 GCA_032191745.1 Picea mariana | reverse complement strand
TCTTTTCTTTCCCCTTGTGAATAAATTCGGGAATATCTACAGTTTATCTCCCCTCCTGACGACGATTTTCTATCATCTCTCATGCCCTCGATTTCTGATGATTTGGATCCGCTAGTTGACATGGTGATCTCTTCGATAGGGTTATTGGATCCTGATCTCCTTACCCTTGTCATGACCCTCGACATGTATTCCTTCCAGAGTGATTATCTTCCATCCAGTGAACATATCTTGGAAGCCATGACTAAGTTCTATCCCTTGACATGGTATCCTTCCAGAGCGTTATCCTCTTGGAAGCCAAGGTCAAGAAGAAGCTATGAGCATAGTTTCTCTTCTCTGTGGAAAGCTCATTTTAAATGAAACAGAGGCCCTGAGCATAGTTCTTTTCCTGTGTCAAGCTCGTTAAAAAATGAAACAATCACCTCTCTTGAACCTTCTTTTCATCCACCCTTCTCCTTTTTCTCATCTACTAGAAAAATTGGTGACAACCTTAAAGTCAGTGAATGAATTGAAGCTTGGAGAGCATGTCTCCAACCTTTAATGATCATTCTGGAGTTAAGCCACTAGATTTTCAATCTGGGGGCATACTGAGCTTAGTCTTTGTTCTTTCTCGTGCTTGTAAATACATGAGAATGCATCCGGGTATACTTTTATCTCTTTTTCAGACCTGTATGGATACACAAAAAAGGAACCCCCTGGAGTCTCCTTTAAGCTCTTTTCAAGCTCTCTAAACATGAAAAGATAGCCAAGTGATCTTGCTTCCTTTCCCACTCGTTAAAAGGTTTGAAAGGGCATCTTTCGAGTGATAATTTATCTCTTTTTTGGCCTTGCGAGACTAACATTATGAAAAAGGACAACATTGGAGTCATCTTTAAGTTCTTTTCAGATTCTCTAAACATGAAAAGATTGCCGAGCGATCTTGTTCTCTTCACTCTCATTAAAGCATTTGAAGAAAACATCTGTTGAGCGATAGTTTATCTCTTTTTCGGTCTCATTAGACTACTTTACGAAAAAGGAACTGAGAGAGTTCTCTTTTAAGTGTTTTTCCAAACTCTATAATCATGAAAAACCTTCAAGTTTTCTATATTTGGGCTCGTTAAACAAACATTGATAGGCCCATATGGGATCGAACCCTTACTTCTTCCAGTTTGTTAAACAAAGGAAGAGGAGCTTACCGAAGGTGAATTATATCGAGCATGTGTTACCCTCCTCGGGATTGTTAAATTAAAAAGAGGTACTCATCTATTTGGATGGGGAAAAAATTGAAAGAAGTAAGCCAAGAAGTTTTTGAGAACATTACCACTAACTCTTAGAGTCACCCTTGAACACAACACTTTATCTTTGTGCACATATTAATTCACTGAACCTCTGTATTGAACCAATCCTCTGAGTTTTTCTTACTCCTTTGGGTCACCTGACGAAGGTCATAGTATCCACTGCATCATCATGTTTTGGTCCATGTCATGTTTATGCTGTTGTGCCTCAGTGTTCAAGGGAACTATCCACCTCGAGAGTCAACCATCACAAATATCTTGTCTCAATACCTGTGTCATTCCATGTTCATTTGATCTACCAATTACATCTCTGTGTCCATTTCATGTCGTTGATGGGGAATACATCAAGGCCCTCATTCAACGAGTCTATTCTTGTCGACTTCAACACATTATCCAGGAACTAGACTTAGAAACCAGTTAGTACTTTGGGACCTACATGCCTCAATGGCAGGCCTCCTCACATTCAACAATGGGTTTACATCATTGACCTCTCATTGGATGATTCCACAGATGTTCGACTTCAGCTCATCCATTCACATTCATTGGAATGTACTAGAGTACCTTGGGAATCATTGACATCAATGGTGATTTCCCTTGTGCATGTTAACGATTTACATAATTGACCAACAATCAAGTGGTTTCTGCCGTGTTTGACATCAAGACATCTATTCACATGGTTATATTAGTACTACATTGAGATCGGTAAGAAGACCCTGGGTTGAGTGATCACTCTGATATGTGTTTTTCCCAGGTTGTGATGGAGTTTCTCTTGATGGGGGAAAAATTGAAAGAAGTAAGCCAAGCAGTTTTTTAGAACATTACCAGTAACTCTTAGAGTCGCCCTTGAACACAACACTTTGTCTTTGTGTAGATATTAATCCGCTGAACCTCTATATTGAACCAATCCTCTGAGTTTTTCTTACTCCTTTGGGTCACTCGACGAAAGTCACGGTATCCACTGAATCATCGTGTTTTGGTCCATGTCATGTTTCTGTTGTTGTGCCTCAGTGTTCAAGGGAAGTATCCGCCTTGAAAGTCAACCATCACAAATATATTGTCTCAATACCCATGTCAGTCCATGTTCATTTGATCTACCAATTACATCTCTGTGTCTGTTTCGTGTCGTTGATGGGGGATAAATCAAGGGCCTCCTTCGACGAGTCTATTCCTATCAACTTCAACACATTATCAAAGAACTAGACTTAGAAACCAGTTAGTACTTTGGGAGNCCATGTTCATTTGATCTACCAATTACATCTCTGTGTCTGTTTCGTGTCGTTGATGGGGGATAAATCAAGGGCCTCCTTCGACGAGTCTATTCCTATCAACTTCAACACATTATCAAAGAACTAGACTTAGAAACCAGTTAGTACTTTGGGACCTACATGCCTCAATGGTAGGCCTCCTCACATTCGACGATGGGTTTACATCATTGACCTCTCATCGGACGATTCCATAGATGTTCGACTTCAGCTCATCCATTCAAATTCATTGGAATGTACTAGAGTACCTTGGGAATCATTGACATCAATGGTGATTTCCCTCGCGCTTGTTAACGGTTTACATCATTGACCGGTAATCAAGTGGTTTATGCCATGTTCGAGATCAGGACATCTATTCACATGGTTAGATTTGTACTACATTGAGATCAGTAAGAAGACCCTGGGTTGAGTGATCACTCTGATATGTTCTTTGCCCAGGTTGTGATGGAGTTTCTGTTGATGGGGAAAAAATTGAAAGAAGTAAGCCAAGCAACTTTTGAGAACATTACCAGTAACTCTTAGAGTCTCCCTTGAACATGGAACTTTGTCTTTGCACACATATTAATCCACTGAACCTATGTATTGAACCAATCCTCTGAGTTTTTCTTACTCCTTTGGGTCACCCGACGAAAGTCACAGTATCCACTACATCATCGTGTTTTTGTCCATGTCATGTTTCTGCTGTTGTGCCTCAATGTTCAAGGGAAGTATCCGCCTCAAGAGTCAACCTTCACAAATATCTTGTCTCAATACCTGTGTCAGTCCATGTTCATTTGATCTACAAATTGCATCTCTGTGTCTGTTTCATGTTGTTGACGGGGGATACATCAAGGCCCTCCTTCGACGATTCTATTCCTGTCGACTTCAACACATTATCCAAGGACTAGACTTAGAAACTAGTTAGTACTTTGGGACTTGCATGCCTCAATGGCAGGCTTCCTCACATTCGACAGTGGGTTCACATCATTGACCTCTGATCGGATGATTCCATGGATATTCGATTTCATCTCATCCATTCACATTCATTGGAATGTACTAGAGTACCTTGGGAATCATTGACATCAATGGTGATTTCCCTCATGCTTGTTAACGGTTTACATCATTGACCGATAATCAAGTGGTTTCTATCGTGTTCGACATCAGGACATCTATTCACATGGTTAGATTCATACTACATCGGGATCGGTAAGAAGACCCTGGGTTGAGTGATCACCCTGATATGTGCTTTGCCCAGGTTGCGACAAAGTTTCTCTTGAACAATGACACATATACTGTCACATAGATCCACTTTTTATTGGTCATGGCTATGTCTTTTCATATCATAGATCCACTATGTATTCTTCATGGCTACGATCAATTCAGGTCATGGGAGTATAGATCCACAGTGTATCTTCAGTATATACCAATTTTTTAGTATAATTATGGATCCACAGTGTATTTTATGGCGGCCATCTCTTGCAAGTCTCTATCGCTCAAGCATAGGTATGCCTACCTTGGGTTTGAAGCTTGTCTTAACATTTGTTTGATGTTTGTGTGTAGCTTCTGTCAAGTTCTATGAGCTCGCATCCTTGCTTGAAAATCTGCAAAGTATTTCAGTTATCGTTTCTCATCTTCTAACTTCATACTTTGGGGGGCAATCTGTTACACCTCAATATTACTCACTTCAATAGTGTCGCAAGTGTCGTCATTACAAGTGTCGAAAGTGTCGCATTTTGGTCACAAGTGTCGTAAGTGTCAGAAAAAAAGCATACTTCCATAATGTCTATGTCGTGCCTATAACGAAATCTAAAGGACACTTGAAACACCTCAAACAATTTATTTGGAAGAAGAGGAATGCGTTAACAGAGTTTATAAACCTTTTGCCACTAGAAAACCCATTCAAGAGGTATTTTTGGAGAGGAGCGCTCCCCCATATACTATTAGGGAGAGTTATAATGCCCCCATGCCATTTATGGGGAGCACTGCCACTATTAAAAGTGCTAGCGCTTGTTTTTCTTCTTTCAAGGAGCGCTATAATGCTCTGATGCACTTTTTGGAGGAGCGCTACATATTGTGGGTGAAATTTTGTTTGTTGAGAAGATCGAGGGAAATATCCCCTCAATATTTGAAGGTGGTTGGTTTCGAATCCTTGGTCAAGCCATGATCTTAGGGTAGATCCATAAATGAAGGAGGAAAATCCTCAACTTATCCCAAAGATATCTCAAGTGGTTGGGCCTCTCCAAGCCTATTTAAATAGGCCTTCTCATGGTGAAAGAAAATGGAAAAAGTATTGTGAAGCATCCAACTTATGATCTCATGAAGAAGATGTTGTTTGGAGCATCATCATTCTATGTGTGGACTGTTTGAGCAAGGGTTCAGACAAGGAGGGCTTGATGAAGCTACTACACTCACATCTATGGTTGTAAGTATTCTTCGTTGTTGTTCTCTTTAATATAATATGCTTGGCATGTTTCTTTCAAATCTGTGTTTGATCTCACATAAATTTGTCTCTAATATATAGATCTATTTCAAACTAATCTCAGTAGAGTAGGAAGTTTTTTGTACTTTTGTTTGTCTACAGGGCTTATCGAGGACTTCAAGATTGGAGCTCAACTCAGACTCTGCAGGGACAAACACCGGTAAAAGGTACTTCTTTTCTCCTTTCTCCTCACACATTAGTTTATCTAGATCTAAAAGGAAGTCAGTGTCCATGATAAGCATATTTTGTCTTAAGAGTTAAGAGTCTAGCTCTCAAGAGGAGATCTACCTGTCTGTAGGGAGATTTTCCTTCAACAGTTATCGCCAACCTAGTCAAAATAAGTAAACCTAATGAGATCTAATGTAGAGTCTGTTGCATAATGAATCCCAAAGGTGATGGTACCCTATACATATTGAAGGATACGCTTTGCAGCCTTCCAATGTAGCTCATGTGACTCCTGCATGAACCTGGAAACTGTGTTAACTACATAGGAGAAGTATTGTATGGAGTGTGTGAGATACAATAAGCTCCCCACTAGTTGTCTGTACAATGTGTTGTCAACCAATGGAGTTCCCCCGCCATCCTCAAATTTGACTCTTGATAGGAAAGGAGTAAGAGAAGACTTGCAGTCTGTCATGTGAAATATCTCAAGGAGATCTCGTTCATACTTGGCTTGAGACAGTTTGATGCCTGATTCATTCTAAATGATCTCGAGTCTAAGGAATAAGTGTAGCAGACCCATGTCCATCAGAAAAAACCCATCATGTAGAATCCTCTTGACTGCAACAATCGCTGAAGTTGAGCAATTGGTGATCGAGAAATTATCAACATACATAAATAATAGTATAAGTGAATCAGCCATCATGAGCATGTAGACATTTGGGTCTAATTTAAAATATACAAAGTTCTGTGAGAACATGTAGGAGTCCATCTTTCCATACCATGCCTTTAGAGCCTGCTTGCGGCCATAAAGATACTTTTTCAATCGACAGACCAAATATGATTCTTTCATTAATCCCTAGGGCTGCTCCATATAGATCTCCTAAGAGATATCACCATGAAGAAATGCATTATTCTCGTCCATCTGATGGACTTCCCATCCCTTGGATTCCACAATGGAAAGTGTCAATCGTATGGAATTCATCTTCACTACTAGAGCAGAGGTCTCATCATAGTCAATACCATGCACCTACTGAAATCCTTTGGCAATAAAGCCTATCTTTGTATCTACTAATCTTTCCATCCATTGCGCTCTTGGTCCTATAGACCCATATGCATTCGACAAGTTTCCTCCCAGAAGGAAGGGGAACCAGATCCCAATTTCGATTCTCGAGGAGGGAGTTGTACTCCAACTACATGGTATATTCCCAAAAGGGATTTCAACAGCCTCGCCATAAGACTATGGATTTGAAGATTGAACCAAGAAAATATTCCTAGAGGGAAATGGTTCAATGGCAGTGAGTGCAATAAGAGGCTCCTCTAAATCATATCGAGTCCTCCTACTATTGACTAGACTACCAACGAGATCCTCTGGATCCTGAAGAGTAGTCTGTGCCCACTTGGGCCTCTGCTTTGGCTCTACAACTGCATCTGGATGCTTTGAATCTGCATTTGACTATAATGAATCTGAATCTAAATAATCTTAATCATTTGAATCAGAACTCTCTTCTGAAGAAGATTAAGCATGTGCATGCTCATCATCTCAAACAGGTGGAAGAATGAAGGTGTTTGCATGCGGCTACTAAGGTACATGCAAGACACTTTCCTCAAATTGGACATTATGATAAATGATGAGCCGGTCCGAGGAAATATCAATAATCCTATATCCCTTCACACTGTTGAGGTATCCAACAAAAATTCACTCAGTGCTTTGTGGATCAAGTGGCTTCCTCTTTTCAGAGGAAATCTGGGCCCATGCACTGAACTAAAAATGTGAAAGTGGGTCACTTCCGGTTTGAGGCCTCTCCAAGCATCATATGGGTCTTATCCTTGACACATATATGGGGAGATATGTTTTGGATGTATGTTTCAAAATTAATTTATTCGTCCCATAGTGTCTGTGGTAGTGACTTTGCATGTAGCATGCAAGATGCCATCTCCTTTAGAGATATGTTTTTCCACTCAACAAATCCATTTTGTTGCGTAGTATAGGGAACTGTGTGTTGCAACTGAATCCTTGCCTCATGGAAAATATTATGGATCTCATGATTGACATAATCTCCCCCATTATCAGTTTGGAGGACTTTGATCTTCTTTTGGGACTATGTCTCAACTATGGCTTTGAAATCTTTGAGGTGTTAAAAGACTTCAGGTTTTTTCCTTAGAAAGTAGATCCATGTAAAACATGAGAAATCATTAAAAAAAATGAGAAAAGACCTCTCTTTGTTGATGAATGGATGTGGAAAAGGACCCATAAGGTCACTATGGATCAAATCTAAAGGTGAAAAATCTCTCTGAGACTTTCCTTTGTTGAATTTCTCTTGAGGGTGTTTTCTGAGAACACATCCCTCACATACTCCCTTGGAGAAATGGATGTCTGGTATACCATCAACAAATATTTTCTTTTTGATATGTTGCATGTATCTAAAATTCAAATCTCCAAACCTTTTGTTCCATATCCTACTACTTTCATTAGCATGAGTAAGCAGTAAAGAAAAATTAGGTTCAATGAATTGATAAAAAGTATACAATCTAGACTGATGATTTTTCTCATTGGTAGCAACCCTGGAGTTGGTTTGCATGTCGTAGATGTCCATGGATTTTTGTGTGAATATGAATATATTTCCAGTTCCATAATTCTTCATCTAATACATGGAGAGAAGGTTGACAGAAATTTTGGGAATGTGGAGCACATTCTCGAAGCTTTCGTTGGTGAGTTCAATCCTTCCTTTGTTGGTGAATTCGACAGGAGAGTTGTCCCCCATCAAAATAGGATGACCTTTGCATGCATCTGATGAAGAATATATTTCTTTTGAGGAATCCATGTGATTTTATGCTCCTGAATCTACGATCCAAGAATCGGGAGAGGAGTTGATGGGCCTTTGATTTTTTCCATGTTGATGAGCTTGGTTTGCTCTTGTGTCAAGGATTCGATAAATTCCTCAAGAGAAGGCATATTCGAAGTAGCTCCTGAGGCGAATTTGAAAAATGGAATGTGGATATGAATACATAGAATTCAGGACCAAGTTTGGAGAGATCGATGAGAACCATTTGTTTCTCCTCCTTATATTTATCAACCCCGCAAGCTTTGAGTTGCGACAGTAAATCCTTGAATTTTGTAAAGCAATCTTGGATATTGTCGAAGATTTTTGGATCCAATGTGAGTAGCTACATATCTAACATGTGTCCCCTCGTCTCATCTTTTTTTTTTAAGATTCCTTCCAAGGGGTTCTAGGCTTCATTGGGAGTCTTACAGGAAGATATGTGAAAAAGGAGATCAGGCGAAATGAGAGTTGCGACAGTAAATCCTTGAATTTTGTAAAGCAATCTTGGATATTGTCGAAGATTTTTGGATCCAATGTGAGTAGCTACATATCTAACATGTGTCCCCTCGTCTCATCTTTTTTTTTTAAGATTCCTTCCAAGGGGTTCTAGGCTTCATTGGGAGTCTTACAGGAAGATATGTGAAAAAGGAGATCAGGCGAAATGAGAATGCAAATTGTTCTGAGTGCTTCATCCATTCGATTTAAGTACTTGGATTTTTCTATGGCTGATTTTGATTTTGTATCTTTATTCAAGTTTAACCTGTACAACCCTCTATTTTGGAGATGAATAATTATTTTCTCCTTCCACGCAAAGTAGTTGTAAGGTGTAAGAATGAATTCTTTTTGAAAATCCATCTTTCCGTTGTCTTCAATATTTTGTACCTGCAAAATATTTTGGTGTATCTTTTGCTTAGAAGTGCTTTGGCTATGATACCATATAAATGTGTTTAACCTTCACAGAATAGATCTAGCTAGAAAATGCTACACACATTTGTAGAAATAAATTGAGAAAGAAGAAGGAGAGAAAGAATAGAATAATTCTCATTAACCGTTAATAATAATGAATAATTTACACATGATATACTATGTTTAAATTAATGAATGCACACTGGAGGAGAAACAATGGACCATAGTGGTGTTATAGATTTATCTGGACACACACCAATACTTACAAGAGTGAACTACCACCTAGTCTAGTCTCTCGGGAAATTATGAGAGTGAACTACCACCTAGCTAAGTTAACTAGTCAACTAGTCTTCAATTAACTAACTGAACAAAGAGTAGTGAGGAGTAGATCAAGGAATCAAGGGTAATGTTCCAGTCTGGTGATGATCCCAAGGAAAGTTCTCATTATCATGGTGATGATCCCAATGTTGCATGGTGACAAAACCAATGCAACATCTAAACTCAACTCAACTAGTCAAATTGAAGTGTCAACTGAAAGAGAATATTCTCCAGGTGGAATATTCTCCCCTAAAATATAGAAGACTGGATAATGACTAGTTATGACTAATAAACAAGGAAAAACCTTAGGAAAAATAAATCCTAGGTGTGTGTGAAGTAATTGCAACACACATGATATTTTGCAAATAGTCAAGTGATCTTCAATTTCCCAAATCTAGTCGAATGTTTATGTGTATTATGAGATAATTGAAATCTAATGATTTTCAGGCTGAATTCGTACCAGAGTTTGTTGATATTTAAGGATAAAGTTGATATCAGAACTCGTGGGGTATTTCCATAGCATGTGGTATCAGATCTGGTTTTGACGTTTATATGCAAGTGAATACTTATTGTGGTCCATATCTAAGCTTGGTGAAAGATCATTTAAGTGCACATTCCTGAGATTGATTCGAGGAGTGCATTTTAGAATAAGAAATACCCTCAACAAAGACAAGGATTCTTCTAATCCAAATCCTTTCAGTGTTGAAGAGACATTATTTTATGTATTCATAGAAATGAAGGATGTGGTGGAAGAAGTGTATGAAGATCGAAATAAGGCCAAGAGAAATGGTTGTAAAAGAAAAGGAAAGACACACAACTTCGAGAAGAAGTCGAAGAAGCCACATAACTTCAAGAAGAAAACTAGAGTGAAGAAGATAAAATAAGATAAGCCTACATGTTATCATTGCAAGAATAAATGACATGGGGAGGCAAAGTGTTGGAAGTTGCATCCACAATTGAAACCAAAGTGGGTTGGGCCTAAGAAGGGTAAAAAGAATTCCAAGACCATAGGATAGGATCTTGGATCAAATTCTATGGATGAAACCAAGGTTACAACTATGAGCATCAAAGGAAAATCTTCTATTGCAAGTTTTAGTTCATGTACTTCTTCTGCAAAATATAAAGTAATACCTAATGGAAGAAAAAGAAAAGGATTTTTTAATTTACAATTTATCTCAAAGAACAATAAGATTGATACACTTGTTGATAGTGGATTAAAGTAAATCTTATTTCAGAGAAATTTGGTCAAAATTTTGGATTGGAAACTAGGCACAGGGATTCCAATCCAAAATTTTGGGTTGGATTTGTGATAGTGCTTAGGTACATGTAACTAGACACTGCAAGTTATGGTTCAATATCACATCCAATTTCATTGATGAGGTAGAGTTAGATGTTGTTACACTTGACATTTGTAGGATGGTTTTGGAAAGTCCATACTTGAATGATAGGAAGGCCATTTTCTACAAGGAACAAAATAAGTATCATATTTTCAAGGATGTGATTGAGTTCATTGTGAGGGCTTATTGGATGAAGATGAATTCAATAGTTTTCAATACAGGGCACATACTAGTTAATTCTAGTATCCATGATCCAGATATACATCCTAAGGTTGAAAGTAAAAAAGGTCCTTTAGTTGATGTTGTTCCTGTTAAGAGGGGAATATATGTTGATGGTTCATTCTATTTCGCATCTGTATATTCAAATTTTTTGATCCGTTTTGTTATCTCCTCAAATAAATTAATCAAGTTATTTTATTTTAGGTGATAGGATGTCATTCAAAAAATACATTCCTAAATTTTTAAAGCTCATTTTTGAGAGCTTTATGCATGTAATAAAGTTCAAAAAAACATTTGGTTTCATTTTCATTTCAAAAAAGTCAAATATCAGGTTTTGGTGGCTTAGGCACTTCTTCAAAAGTGCTTCTTAGCTAATGAAAGCCTTAGCTTTCGGCATCTTAAACAAGAATTTCAGGGCTATTTTAGCCACCGAAATCACAGGAGCATGGGAGGAGTTAGCACGTCCTTTCACATGCCTAAACCATTGGGATTGAGGTTTTATAATTGCAATTGGCCGCTAAAAAGATAAGAGGAAAATTGTTTAAATACTTGGAGCTGATCTCTGCATGATATATCGAATCTTTTCAAAATTGTTGTTTCATCAAACCACATGGTTACGTACTTCCCATCATTACAGTCACCAACCATGATTGTTTCAAATCTTAAGTTTCTCTTTCACATCCCTTGTAATCAGCACCACGTTCTTATGCATGCCTCATACTTCTCATCCCTATCACAACCAAGCCAAATATTCCTAAGTCTACGCTCTGTAATTTTCCCCCAAAACCTAATTTTCCAATTGCAGGTGTACAGGAACATTGCGATATATGAAGAAAGGAGGATCAACTCTGAGGAAGGAGCTAGATGATATTAGTTACTTGGAATCACACCCAGAGGTATGCCAACTTTTCAGGGATGCAGGTTTCTACAATATTTCTAAAAAATTACAGAGCTCTCACTAGCTGCTGGCAGATGATTTTGCCCTGAATTTTGATGGAAGGAAAGCAATCATCGGTCAAGATGAATTCTAGGTGGATGAATCCCTCATAGATGAGGTGACCGAGCTTCCCAGGACTGGAGAAAACTAGTTCAAAACCAATGTCACAAAGAATGTTGAATTTAGGTCCTACTTGAAACCAAAACATAAGTGTTTGGTATGGAAGAAAGACATTCCTATGTCTTTCCTTGAAGATAAATGACAACAGTTATTAAAAGACATTCTTTTTTATATAACTTGTGAAGGTATATATAATAGGGTGATGATTTACCATTTCAAACTCATGAACCATTTCACTGGTAGAAACCCACTCAAACTGCCTTATTATCTCCACATAAGCTTATCTAAGATGGCTCATCAGGTCAAGGCTATGCCCAATAAGGTTGCAGACAGGTTATCCCACCATGGTTTTATTAAACTCTTGGTTTATGAGCTGTTGCAGAGAACAAGAAAAGAATGGAATTACTTCTTGTTTTGGAATGATTTTTAGGATGATGTACAGCCAGAGGGTAAGAAGAGTCCTTCTTCCAAGAAGTCTTCTACTCCCAGAAGTGGAAAGAGGAGGAGGAAAGCTATCTCCAGTTCCAGTTAATCATCCCTCTCCTTATTTTAAGCCTAATAAAACTAAGAAGAAACTAAACTTCAGCAGTGAGACAAAGAAGGTCAAAGAACCCCCAGTGAACAAGAGAATTCTTAATCTTCTCTACACAGACTCAGAACATGAAGAGCACCAGGTTTGACTAGAGCATGAAGAGCATCAGATTGAAACAAGGCATGAAGATGTAATATATGTAGATGTATTCAAAACAAGGTATGAATATCTTCCATCACCTACACCCAAAAAAGAACAAGAACTACAAGTTCCAGATGCCTCATCTAGCAAAAAAGTGAAGTAGAGTAAATGAAAGGAAATCAGGAAACTTAAAAAGAAGTTAGCTCAATAAGAAGTGATAGAAAGTGTGATTAAAACCAGATATGAAAGCTTGTCTAATAATTTTTCAAAAAGAAACTCAACCTTAAAAAGATTAACGCATGAAAGCATAAAGGAAAAGAAAAAGAAGGAGAAGATTGTAAAAGATTACAACAGCTTATGNAAGGTCACAAGCTATGTTTTCAAAACACCATTCCTAAAAACATGCTACTCTTGAAACCCTAGTAGAGGTAGTAGTTCAGTGCAATGAACCACAGGAAACCAACAATCCTATAGTCATTCCAGAAGTTGAGCAAGGTGCAAAAGCCTCCGAAGATCATCCCTAAGGCGTTTTGGAGCTAAGACAAAAGGTATTTTGAAATTTTGATAATTTTCACTAAGAAAGAACTTTCGGTGGGTTAGGTGAACATTTCGATTTCTCATTAGCCATCGAAAGCAGAGCTTTTGGTAGCTAATTGGTCCAGATTTTGTCTATTCTAACTATTGAAAGAACTGACAGGGAAGAAAGTTATTATTTTTGCACAGATCTAGGTTTTTCTGGTCCAAAAGCCTCAGGAATAGTTCGAATCGATAGATAATAATTAAATACATCCTTATCAAGAGTCTGTTTTGATTTTAGAGATTCTCTACAAGGTAGAAAGGTCAAATTGGTTAGCTATTTTCAGGGAAAGAATTGTTTTATTGTCAGCAGGTGTCAATTTTGACTTCTCTCACATCTCATGAAAATCCATCAGCCTCGGAAGGCTTACTACACATGTTGAAGAATCTGAAGGACATGAAGATCACTCAAGAATAGGAATTGATATATTTTATAGGATCTTTGACTATTTTCTTGGGCCAGTTATTGACATTCTATTTTTGGAAAATTCGATCCATTATCCTAGGATCTGGAAACTGTTTGTAAAGGATATAAAGCCAAAAATATTAGAGGAATGAAGGGTTCAACTTTGATTTCTATACTCTATTGTTATTGTGATACATACACTTTCTTTAATATACTCAACCTGCAAGCTTATTTCATTGTTATTGTCAGACTTTCTTTTCACTTCTATTCTATACCTATGAGTTGAAATTATCTCTTTGTTTCTGTTTAAATGTCCTAT
>JASDQU010735642.1:662-45661 GCA_032191745.1 Picea mariana | reverse complement strand
CATGGGAACCCACCCCCCCCAAAAAAAAGAGGAAAAAAAATGCTGAGTGGCCAAAAGTGACCTACTCAGTTGTCTCCACCACTCCAAGCATAGCTCTCAGTTCTGAAAATTTATTTTCAGTGAAGGAATTGGTGAAGATGTCTGCAACCTGTTGCTCTGTGGGGAAACACTACAGTGAAATGACTCTATCATGGATCATCTCATAGATGTAATGCATGTGATGAACTTCCCATCTGTGAGAAGCGACAATGGCCAAAACCAATTGAATGGAGTCCATTTTATCAACAGGTGCAAATGTCTCTGTGTAGTCTATGCCATGTACCTGTGAGTATCCTTTTGCAACAAGTCGAGATTTGTACCTTCTTATCTCACCATCTAAAGAAATCTTTTTTCGATATATCCATCGACATCGAACAATCTTTCTTCCTTTCGGAAGTGGAACCAAGTCCCATGTGTTGTTGTCCATAAGAGCAGAGTACTCTTCATCCATGGCAGCCTCCCAAAGTGAATTTCCAGTAGCCTTAGAGTGTGACTGTGGATATGAACCAAGTGACATATAGAAATGTATCGGAAACAAAGGTTCTATGAAAGATAGGGCTTGAGGATCCCCAAAAAACTGTGATCTAGTTCTTCTTGTATCCGCAGGATCACCGACTAGTTCACCCGCATCTTGCAAGGTTTTCTCTGCCCAAGTTGGCAACTGAGTTCGAGAATCCATGACCTACTCCTCCTCCTCTGTATCAGACCCAAAAGGCTGCTCTGATGGCTTCTCTAAATTTCTCGAAGAAGTTTCTGACTCCTCCTCATCAGTGACAACAAGTGGTTCCTCAATAGGGTCTTCTGAAAAATCATGCAGTGATTCTTCTTCAAACTTCACACTTTGAGCTAGAATGAAATTTTCAGTGTGAGAGTCCAACAATATATATCCTTTGACATATTTAGGATATCCAACAAATATGCATTCAACACTTTGAGGCTCCAAAGCCTTCCTCTTATCTATTATAATGTGAGCCCATGCTCGTGAACCAAAAATACGAAAGTGCGACACTTTCGGTTTCTTACCAGTCCAACATTCAAAAGGAGTGGTGCCTTTGAGTGATTTGTGAGGAAATTGGTTCTAAATGTATTCTGCACAAGTAATAGCTTCAGCCCATAGCTTGGAATCTAATTATTTCGACTGTAGCATACAATTGGCCATCTCTTTTAAGGACCGGTTTCCCCTCTCCGCAACACCATTTTGTTGTGGTGTATATGGCACTATGTGTTGTAGTTGTATACCTACATCAATACAAAGTTGTTGCACATATTTGTTGAAATGATCCCCCCCATTATCAGTACGGAGTATCTTAATCTTACACCCAGACTCATTCTCAGCAAGTGCTTTAAATTCTATAAGGCATTCAAATACTTCCGATTTTAATTTTAAAAAAAATACCCAAGTAAAGTGAGAGAAATCATCTATGAAGGTGAGTACATATCGAGCCTTATTGATTGAAGGCTGTGGGAATGGACCCATGATGTCACTATGAATCATCCCAAGAGGTGAGAATCTCTATGTGCCTTCCCTTTGTCAAACTTTTTCTCTGGATGCTTGCCAGGAATGCATCCTTGACATACACTGCTTGTGAATTTAATAGCTGGCAATCCTTCTACCATGTTTTCCTTGCTGAGTTGATGGAAGTAATTATAGTTTAGATGGAAAAATATTTCATGCCATAACCTATTGATATCATTAGATTGTGACAAAAATTAAGTTCTAATAGATTTAGGAACAAAATGGGAGAAGAAATACAAACGAGAACCGTGATCTGCAATTCCATGTGCAAGTTGTGAGCCTGTCGAAATGTCGGTAATCACTACAGAGTCCGAAGTGAACTCCACCTTCCTTCCAGATACAGAATGACTGATATGATATATCAAGAGAATATTTTTAGATAGCGAGAGAACATGAAGCACATTTGTGAAGCAGCCCCCTTCAAGATCAACAATTCCTTCTCCGCACACCTTTGCGGGTGTGGCATCTCCCAAGTAAATTGGGGATCTGGTGCTTTCTTCGATGGAGGAAAATTCATCTTTTAATGAAGCCATATGGTTCGATGCACCTGAATCAAGGATCCAAGATGATGGAGTGGATGTGACAGCCATTAAATCATGACCATCTCATGCTCTCCCTCTTGTTTTGTTATCATCTTTCTTCTTTGCATTTTCGGGCACCGTGAGATTATGTTGCTGCAATTGCTTAGCCATCTCATCGATAATCTTCCTCATGCAATTTTATTTGGGATGAAAACCTTTGGAACAATAGATGAAAAGTGTTTTTTCATTCTTCTTCTTACCCTTAGGCTTAGAAGAGTTATCTGAATATTGTGCGGATCTCTCCTTCTTCGATTCAGGAAATTTACCCGTTCCTTTTTTCTTGTCTTTTTCACTGCTCTTTGGAGCATTAGTAGCCGCAAGTGCTTGGTTCTTGGAACACTTTGAGGCACCCATTTGGACTAACTTAGATTTCTCTTGAGTCAATGCTGCAATGAAATCATTCAATGGAGGCATTTTCCATTTTTCCTGAATCATTTTAGATGCTTGAAAAGATGACACAAATACGAAATATTCAGGGCCTAATTTCGAGAGAAATGTAAGGATGAGTTGTTCTTCCTCTTTCGTGAATACACATGAATTAAGTTCAACGAGGAGGGATTTGAACTTGGTTAAGAATTATTGTAGAATTATGAAATGAATTGGACTTAGGGATATGAGTTCATTCTCCAGTTGATGCAGTCTCACTGCATCCTGCTTGCCGAATAGTCCTTCCAATGTGGTCTAGACCACATCGGGAGTAGTGGCTCTACTGACATGAAAGAGGAGATATATGGAAATTGATAGGCATATCAGCCCAATTGCTTCATCTAATTTATTGAAATAATTTATCTTCTCTTCTACAACAGTCGATTCTTTCTTTGTTCCCATTGTTACCTGGTAAAGCCCTTTGCTTCGGAGGAGCAGAGAGATCTCTGTCTTCCATTCGAAGTAATTGAAAGGATTTAGAATAAGTTTTGTGGGATGAGAGAGATGATCCATTGCTTCTTTCTGCAGCTCCTGATGATCTATACCTGCAAATAAAACCATTTACAATCCACTAGATTCAATCTAGCTCTGATACCATGTAGAATTCCTGTAGAAACCTGTTGGCACCCAATTCACTTTTTCCATTGTCTTATAAGCTGCCTACACCAATGTTTTGCAAACATCGATTTTTTGTCGCAATTTTTAAATAAAAAACACTTTTATTCTTTGCGCCTTTTTATACACTTGCCTTCGTTTTGTTTTCACAACTAAAAGCGTGAAAACATTAGTCTTTCGAAGTCGCATTGAAATCACTATTCGAACTGTCGTCATCTTTCTTGTCAGTATGCCTATTTACACTTACATTTCGCTTATCATTATGCCACTGGCAGCATCCTTTGATTGATTGTTTGACTTGGTTTCGTCGAGTTTGTAATGCATTGGATCTTGGATTTATATGTTATTTGATTCATTTGACCATTGGTTTCATGAAGATGCATAGGTGTTATGATTAAATCTCTCATACATATCTTTTTAATATAATCCCTATGTTAATGTTTTCATAACTATTGGTTGGTTGATTATATGAATATCCATTGGTACATTGGTTAAACACTTCATATGAGATTTTACAATACATTGGCGCATGGTTAATATTTGATTCTGGTTTCGATTTCAATGATTTATGGCTTAAAACTTTGGCGCATTGTTGATTTTGGTTTTGATTTATATGTCGGGTGTTTAAAACTATGGTGTAACGATTTTGCACATTGGTTTATACACTCACCATTGCATTGGTTGGTCGAATAACATGACTGTTGAGTTATGTTATAATAGATTGAACAGCTATGTAAATCGGCGGTTGTATTGTGGCAATAATTGTTATGCATGGCCAGTGAATAACTCCACCACCTTCGCACGATGGAATTTATGCCTACCCCTTATTCCCGGCTTACCTCTGTTACTCGAATAACCCTTCACTCATTCTACTCCTGTGTGCTATGATCCAAACCATAGGCCTACCGTGTGCTCGACTCCATGGCACCAGTCGTGCAGATCGAGCCAAACGGCAACCAAGCATTGCTAATGTTTGACAATGCCCGCAGAGACTTGGAAGAAAACACATGGCTCACATTCATATAGTGATTCGAGGGTTTTAACCTTTGTGTTGCACAACAATTCGCCATGACTTTCAATGGTTGTAGAGACAAAGTGGGCGATATACAGTTAGAAATTAACGAGAAATTCATCAACTCTGCTACGAGGTTACCTGCCACAGGACAACGTTTGTTTAAGAATTGTAAGGTCGAGGAAGTGCCATGGACACTGTTGTTCCTCTCGCGCAAAGTCACCTCTTGTGACAGAGGTATGCCCATCTCTGCACTTAAACCACGTTGGCACAATACTTTGATGGTTGTCAAGTAGTTCGTGACCTGTGAAGGTCGATACAGACTTGTTTTCCTCCACCACCTGCGTTTGCTGATGATTTTTATAGGGTATCCTTTAAACATGCCTTTCTACTTTCAATGCAGCTTATATAAGATGTCGAAAAAATTTAAAAGGCAGAAGGCTGATAGCAGCCTGTTCCACCATGGACTTATCAAACTTATTGTGGTTTATCATTTGAGTTTGCACGGTGATAATTGGACGGCTTTCATCACCCGTAATGGTTTCAAGGATATAAAACCTGTTCTGGTTGACAAGACTATGGTTATTGAAACCAAGGCCGAGACGCCTATACCCTTACATTTCCTACTGCCTAAACCCTCGACCGACCCTATGGTTGACTTACCCAATGCTATAACTGACAAGGCCGAGACTATTGAAAATCCTATGAGAAAAAAGCCCAAGGCAAACCTTACTGCTAATGTCAAGTGTAAAAGGAACGCTTGTTTGATTTCTAGGATGGCCAGGAACAAACCTAAACCCTCTGCCAAGTCGAACCCTATCGTTCTAAGTGAGGACTCCGATTCTAACATAGAGCGTTTTCTAGCCAACGAGTACCCTTACTCGCAGGGTTTATGCCCCAAGCCACCTTACGATTTCGTGACAAATCTTCCTCCCTGCCTAAGAGATGATCCTAGCTACCGTAGTATTAAGTTACCTAATGAAACCATCAGTCATGTGATCAAACCCTCGCCTGCTATCTCAAAACCCACACAGTCGCCCTGTGGCTAGTGCGATTTATGGTTGGAACGTTATTACATTGATGTTTCCATACTCCAATCGAAAATTCAATCACTGGAAGATCAAATTGCAGTGTTGACCAATCAAAAAGACCAACTCCAAGCAGCTGATAAGAAACAGAAGACAACAGGCTCAATCCTTTTCAAAAACGTTGAATCGGCTATGGCAGTTATCAACTCCAAATTGGCATAATCAAGCCATCTCGTCGCTATACAGGTATGAAAATTTGATATTGTTCTAGTTGTGTGAATAATCAAGGTTGATATAACAATTTGAATTATGTTTTCGAATAGCTCTTTTATAATGTGTGCATCCTATATGTAGTTTTGCTTTGAATAAAAAGAAATTTTGATTTGGTATACGATTTGATCATTCCCATAATAGCTATCGATAGATTTTTATTGAATTTAATTGGTCTTCGTTTGGATTTGATTTGGTTATTTGTCTGATGGAGTTAACGAAATTGTTGGTTCATTTTCAATTCAATTCATTTTGTGTCCACTCTCAATAGGAATTTTTTCATGATCAATTTAGAATGCGATTCGTTTGGATTTGATTTCGTTATGATCCATATGCTGTGGTTGGTAAACGATTTTATTGAGTTTGTTGGTTACGATATGCTCTGTCATATAATTTTCAACGACTCTATTTTTATAAAAACAATATGCTCATTTAAGCCTGTGCATGCACGCCCGAATCATGGAACGATTTTGATTCGTAATGACTGTGTTAAAATCTTTTCTATTCGATTCCATCTTATTCTTGAGATGGAAAGATTATTTGATGAGTTGGATTCCAATTGTAATTTTTGCTCTGTTTGATTTTAAATTTGTAAAACGAATTGGTCAAACCCGGTTATAATCCATTTGAATGGAATGGTTTTGGCCAAGGAAAATCGATCTTGTTTTCTCGTTGTGCAATGACAAACGATCGATATCTATTACGAACTCTGTTTGATTGATCCTGTTACGATTTTGTTTGTGGACAGTTACGAGTCAATTATGGTTTGAATTCGTTCACAGCCTAAATCGTTTGCTATACAGTTATCATGATTTGAAAATGATCCTATTCGATTTGATTATTTCTCCTGTTGACAAGACAAATATAACGAATTTCTTACAATTTGTTTGACTATAATCATTTCAATTGATATCAAAATGATTTCACAACTGTTGAATTCGATTCGTTGTGAAACGATTGCATTGTTGTTCGATTATGGTTCTGTTGACCCAATTTTGTGGTAACAAAAACAAAACAGAGTATGCCTATATCTGTAGTCACTCAATTGATGTGGATCATGTTTGATCTCGAATGGTATAATAATTTCAAACTAAATGATTCGTTTTCAAATAGTTCTTGGATGATGATTAAATTTAATCCTTTAAAAAGATTTGAATTAATCTCAATGTTGATTATGTATCTTATTTAGACTAGCTACAAAATCGCATGATTCTCTAGCTAGTCTATAGAATTAGAATTTTATTGTTTTATTAATAAAGTATCTCTCTAACTTGTTCATTTTTGGTCCTTTTCAGGTGAATTCGAACTACTTGGGATTTGATGGACAATTTAGAGGATATTTGGATGTTTTATTTTTATTTTAGTTTCCTAGTTTAGTTGAACTTGGGATATCTTCCCAGATTTTATGTAAACAATTTTATAACTTCCACAGGGAGGTTTTACCCTGTGGAAAAACTTATAAATACTTATTATTTTTTGTAATAAGGATCATCCTCACTTGTGGGAGAACCAGGCTATGAATTTTTAATACCAACTGGGACAGAAGTTGATGTTCTGCTACAGCTTTCACTTTTCATAATAGCAATCTTTTGTTTCATGTTTATGTTTATCAATTTGTATTTGATTAGTGACTACTTTAGCTATCACAGTCTTTTGCAAAATGATAAGATTGAATTAATGTGATACATGCCTGATTTATTTCACTTATTTAAAGAATACAACAATTACTTAGTTCAGCTAATGAATGACAGATTTCTCTTCTTCATCAATTGAACTATCATGTATGAGTCTTTACATACAGGTTTATCTAATTGTAGAGATTTATAAATTATAAGATTGTTGTTATTTTTTGTCTTGTTTGTCCTGTGATCAAACTTAAGGAGCATTTCAGTTGTCATTTACGAGAAGCTCATGGACAATTCGGAGTGGGTTTCCTCCCTCTGATCTGCTTAAAACAGTCATCATACCCAGGACAAATCTGGAGTGTTTCCAGGTCAGTTTGTTGTTTATTTGTTTAGTATATTTATTAGTAGTTTAGTTAGATATATGTGTAATTAGAATTAGTATATTAGTAGTTTAGTTTAGTTAGTTTTCTGTTTTATTTCTTGTTTGTAAAATTATAAAATCTACAAAAAATATCTGTCTCTGTCTTTGGGCAGAATGCAAATAAGTTTTTTCAGGTTTTATTCAAATCTGTAAATTGCAGATACTGTACATTTTGTGAATAAGTTATATTTCAGTTAGTAGTTAGTACAGTAATAGTTAGTAGATTGTATATATAGAATAGTTAGTATTAGTTTAGTTTGTTTTAATAATTAGTTAGTTTTAGTTTAGTTTGTTTTATTTGTTTTCTTTTAGTTAGATTATTTTTAATAGTTAGTTTAGATTAGTTTTCTTTTGTTTTCTTAGGACCTTAGATCAGCTAACGGAGCCGCTTAACCCGTCAGGGTGGTTCATCCCAAACGGCTTGGGTTATTAGACAACCCAGGACCGGTTCCACTCTCTCAGTTGACGGACGGTCGATTTCGCCCATCAACAAATGGCGCTAGAAGGAGGGCCTGAACTTAATTAATGGCACGAGGCGGTCGCAAGACTCCTCCCCCCCCTAATCGCTCACCTATAGTGACTAGAAGCCGTTCACATGATAATATTCCCCTTCAAACAACAACTACTTCAACCAACGATCCACAGATCACAGTTGAGCCATCAACCCCTAATCCTATAGGTGGTGACATACAAGAGATTGTCCGCCAATCTCTTATTAAAACACATAGTGCCTTAGCTCTCCTGAGGCAACCAAACCGTCCGTGGGGTCAACCTTTGGACTACTCTAATATCAGAGAACAATTAGGTGACACTAATCTCACTGTGAATCCTACAGATCCAAACTTAAATCCTATTGCAGGAGGATCTGGGATACCTCCTTCACCACCTCCGTCATCTCCTTCCTCTTCTGGAGGAGATTCCTCTGACGAAGGCGATTCACCTTCTCAGCCTTCCACACCCACTACCCCAATGGCAAATCAGAACAACCCTGCTAGACCCTAGTTGGACCAGGATGCTGTAGCCGTACCTAGAGCTCAGCATCCTTTACCCAAGCACCTGGAGAAATGGCTTCCCAAGTTTGACCCTGACTCAAAACAGATAGCCGAAGATCATATCAAAAAATTTATGTTAGCCATAAGACTCCGCAATGTTGAACATGAAGACGTTGTCTGTAGGTTGTTCCCTTATACTTTCGAGGGCAATGCATCCATGTGGTACTTTTCCCAACAACCCCATACCATCGTGTCTTGGGAAAAGTTTGAGTCATGCTTTTTGGAAAAGTTCAGAGACGGTAAGCCTCCGGAAGTCCTAGCCATGGATCTTTCAAGATTAAAAATGAATCCAAAAAAAAAAGTTAAAGACTTTAATCAAAGATTCTTAACACTTAAAAACCGAATCCCTGCAAATTCTATGCCTGCTGAGAGTCTTATAATAGCTTACTACACTAAAGCTTTGCATCAAAGCATAGCTATTTGGGTTAAACGATCTAAGAAAGCGATGTTGTTAGAAGCCTTCGAGGAGGCCAGCCAAATTGAAAAAGACATACTTAGTCTTAAAGATTCCTCTAGCAACGAAACTGAGACTGTTTCTTCTTCCAAAAAGAAGATTGAAATACTCCCTAGACCCACTCAAAGTAAAACACAACCTGAAAGTTATGATTTGGAAAACCTGACCAAAGTTGTTCAAAAACTGTCAAATCAAGTTATAGACTTAAAAAGGTCAACCGAAGAAGCTTCCTCAAGTAAAGGTCCTTAGAAACCCCCGTTCCGGAAGCCTTTTCCCACCAACCAACCTAACCCAACCACCGAAGGCCTTAATCTAGAAATCTTGCAATGTGCCCTTCAAACAATTCTAGAAGCCCAAGATAACTTGATGCCTCCTGAGATTCCTGAGGAGGTAGTTGAACCAGAGACAGTTCAAGAAGAAGAGTCTTCTCCAAACATTTTTGGACATTTATCGGATAGCATCTTACAAGCCAACTTCGAGACTATTCACCCTTATAACACTAGGAGTAAGACTACAAATAAACCTTCTTCCGAAAATACTACAACTTCGCCTCCAAAGCAGTCTAAATCAGTTGATCCTAAACAGAGTAGTGTGAACCCTAAATTAGATTATGATGTTGTTGAAGATCTTAAAAAGTTAAGGGCTAACATTTCTATTTATGAGTTATTGAAGTTTCCATTTTTGTTACAAAAAATGTTGCAAAATATTTATGAGAACGGCAAAAATGGTAATGGTAACAAGGTTGTGCAAAGCAAAGTTCCCCAGAAAACTTCCACTAAAAACAATCCTGATTCTCAAGATAAAGGAAGCCTTCCTATAAGTAATGTAAATAACGTAAATAATGTAGATAAAGTAGCCTTAGAAACTACGAGTAAAAGGCCACAAGCTACTACTCTTAGTACTCGCAAGAATGTACCTCCTTTTCTATTAACTTTCAAGATTTTTAACAGAAATGTGCATAATTGTATGATAGACTCAGGGGCGTCATCCAATGTGATGCCTTGGTCTGTATGCCAGAAAATTAACGCTGAAGTTGAACCATCGACTTTAAAAATTATACAACTTGATCGGACAAATGTCAATGTTATAGGCAAACTAAAGAATGTGCTTATTAGATTATCGTCTAACCCCAAGGTTCATCAAGTTATTGATATAATCGTTGTGGATATTCCGGAAGTGTATGGTATGTTTTTAAGCAGGGACTGGTCAGAGCAGCTACATGGTTATTTCGCAACAGATTGGTCCCATCTATGGCTTCCAGAGAACGTAAAACCTAATAAAATCAGAGTAAATCATGAGCACTACCTTAAGCTCACGGTCATAGATTTGAACGATCCAAATGAACCGTATACACCTCCTTCTGATTCACCTAAAGTACAAGGGATGGACACCTTCTTTGGCAACTTCATGGCCGAGGTTTCATCGATCACCAATCCATAACAAAAGTCCGAGATTTTAGCATATATGCAGCCAGCACCTTCCACACAACAATCATATGTACCCGATGCAAATCAAATTTGGTCTCTGTATTTCAACGGGTCAAAGTCCAAAGAAGGAGCCGGAGCAGGTTGCGTTATTATCGATTCGGCAGGTAACAAAACATTGATAGCATGTAGGTTGGAATTTGAATGTACTAACAATACTGTAGAATATGAGGCTTTACTGCAAGGTCTCATAAAAGATTTGGATATGAACATTCAAAATTTAACTGTCTTTGGTGACTTTGAAATAGTGGTTAGAAAAGGTAAGAGATTCTATCCACTGTCTTTCTCCACATCTCAAAAGCTACCAGTCTAAGGTATGGAACTTAATGAAAAAAAAATTCGCTTTCAATATAAATGCCATTCCTAGGTTGAATAACTCTGAAGCAGATTTATTAGCTAATGTAGCTTCTAAACTTCTTCCTGCAGAAGGTTTGTCCCCAGATGCATTCTCATTTGAGCTGCTGTTTCAACCATCCGTTCCCGACAACATCACGAACTGGAGAGTATTTGACGATGATCAGCAGATTATCAACTTTCTGCACATGGAAGAAACCTTTCAAGGCGCGGTGATAGATGAACGCATGCACGACGACAATTTGCACGATTTTACGGTAATACCTGATCCAAAAACCCCTGAAGCTCTATCAGATATGGTAAAATCGATCCCAAAATCTGTAGTTAGATTAGAGAAGTTTTATGATTTTCAAGATAAATTTAAAAAGACGGTCAATTGTAAAACCAATAGTTCCTCGTTATCTTATGAAAAAGTAAATTTAGGAACTAATGAAAATCCTCAGTGCATTAACTTAGGCTTGGGATGTTCTCGACAAGAAAAAGATGCATTTATTAAATTGTTCAAAGAATTTAAAGATGTCTTTGCATGGACGTATGATGATCTCAAAACTTTCGATCCTAATATCATACAGCATGTCATACCGATGAAACCCCAAACCTTACCCTTCCAACAGAAACTGAGGAAAATGCATCCTAAACTAGAAATGACCGATCAAAAAGAGTTGACCAAGCTTCTTAATGCTAAAATAATTTTTCCTGTTAGACACACTCAATGGGTTTCCAACCTCATCCCATTCCGGAAGAAAAATGGGGAAATCCGACTTTGCATTGATTTCCGCAACCTTAATAGAGCGTCTGATAAAGACAACTATCCTGTTCCACCTATGGAACAAATCCTTCAACAGGTATCTGGTTCCGAGAGGATATCCTTATTGTATGCTTTCTCCGGATACAACCAAGTCCTGATGCCTCCACCAGACCAACTAAAAACCACCTTCTGTACACCGTGGGGCACTTATGCTTATCGTAAAATGCCCTTTGGATTGATTAATGCTGGCGCTACCTTTCAAAGAGCAATGGATATTGCTTTCTGAGGCTTAATCAATCAGTCCGTTGTAGTTTACTCAAATGATGTGATTGTATTTTCTGAAAACAAAGATGATCATCTAGCTCACTTACGAGCCGTTCTACTGCGATGTCATAAATACGGCATCTCTTTGAACCCTAAAAAGTCCATCTTTGCGGTAGAACATGGTAAACTCCTAGGATTCATTGTGTCTAGTGAAGGGATGATTTTTGACCCCGAAAGGACTCAAGTCATCGCAAGACTTCCCCCTCCTACATTCAAAAAGTCCATGTAGTCTTTCTTAGGCCAGATTAACTTCATGAGAAGATTTGTCCCCAATTTCTCCGAAATGGTCAGGCCTTTACAGAAATTGATTAAGAAAGACACCCAATATCACTGGGGACCCCTATAAAATCAAGCTTTTAATGCGATAAAGAAGGCCATAATAGATGCTCTGTCTCTCATGAGCCCAGATTTTTCACAAGACTTTACACTCTACACTTTTGCTTCTGACCGTTCCTATGCCACCGTCCTAACCCAAAAGAATGTTGAAAACAATGAAGTACCCATCGCCTTTATGAGCTCCTCTTTCAAAGGCATTGAAATTAATTACCCAGTGGTTGATCGGCAAGCCTACACTGTTTTCAAAGCAGTTAAGCATTTCCGGTCCTATCTTTTGAAGTCAAGGACGAAAGTCATTGTCCCTTACCCAGACGTAAGAAACCTGTTAGTGCACAAGGAACTAGGAGAAAAGAGAGCCAACTGGGTCACTTCTTTGCAAGAGTATGACTTCGAAATCACCCCAGCTTAGATAGTGAGAGGCCAAGGGTTATGTAAGTTGGTTGCTGATTCAGAGTTAGGACAGCAAGAAGAAAGTGATATGACAAACCTAGGACAAAGAGAACAAAGTGTAATATGTTGTGCGCAAAACCCTGTTAGTCCTTGGTACGATGATATAAGATTTTGTCTTGAACAAGGGTCAGCCCCCCGTCACTTAGATCCCTCTAAGAGAAGAGCGTTGAGATTAAAGTCTGCCTCCTTTCATCTGGTTAATGGTATCCTGTTTCATCAAATTTTTGACAGCGTACTAATGCGTTGTCTTGAAAAAGACGAAGTAGAGAAGGTCTTGCTAGAGTTGCATGCAGGAGAAGCTGGTGGTCATTTTGGTGGTGACACCACTGCTCATAAGGTTTTACAAGCCGGTTATTACTGGCCCACACTTTTTAGAGACGCTAATGCCTTGTGTCAAAAATGTATGATCTGTCAGAAAGCATCAGGGTGGTTACAAAAACCAGCCTTTCCTTTGCAGCCTGTTACAGTAGATTCTCCTTTCCAGCAATGGGGCCTTGATATCATAGGTCCTATCAACCCTCCATCCTCACAACAGCACAAGTTTATTGTGACAGCCACGGATTATTTTACTCGATGGTCTGAAGCTTCTGTGCTAAGAACTGTCAACACCAGCCAGGTAATTGCCTTTCTAAACTCGAATATTATCACTCGCTTCGGTATCCCTGACTGTTTAGTTTTCGATAATGCTTCTTACTTTTCCTCTCTTGAGATGAGCGAGTTCACTTTGGAAAAGGGAATTAAGTTGAAGTATTCTGCTATTTATTATCCTCAGGGCAACGGATTAGCAGAATCAACAAACAAGAACTTGATCAAAATAATCAAGAGAACGGTGGTTGAAAATCACAAGAATTGGCACAATGCACTGTTGAATGCTTTGTGGGTTGATAGGGTAACACGAAAAGCAGCTATAGGTAACTCCCCCTTTTTTCTTGTTTATGGCAGAGAAGCAATTTTGCCACCTCACATTTTTCTTCCCTCACTACAATTGTCACAGAAAGTTCAAGAAGAAGATTGTCCCCCTCTAGAAAGCCGAATTAATGCTTTGATGAAGCTAGAAGAGGTAAGAACCCAAGCTAAACGAAAGTTAGTTCAACATCAACAATTGGTTAAAAGATGGTTCGATTCTAATTCTACTTCTGATAGGAATTTTGAAGTAGGTGATCTGGTCCTGAAATGGGACAAACCACATGAGGGAAAGGGTGAACACACTAAATTTCAAAACTTATGGCTTGGACCATTTTTTATTGCTGAAAAGTTGGGTCCTAGTTCTTTTCAATTTCATAATCTTGAAGGGCAGCTTGACACCTACCCGGTGAATGGCCAAGCCTTGAAGAGATACTTTTCTTGATAATAACCTTTGTATATTATGTACATATCTTGATTTTTGTATGCTTTCTCGTTTGCTTTTGGTTTTTGATTTTTCTTTGAATTTTTTTTCAGTTTGTGTTTTTGAACATGCACATACCTGTACATTGAGCTATTCAGAAAAAGATAAAAGAATTTTCCTTCACTGAAATAACTTCTGAAAAATTTGTACGAACATCAATGGTATATTTCTAAAATTTATATCTGTGTTGGAAAAATCTGTTGTTTGAAAGAAGTTTACAAATTTCGATCTCTGAGTAAAGTTTGTCATGATCATCCATTATCTTTTTACATTGTCCCTTTTCCATAAAGGAATGACTCAAAATATGTCTCCTTGTCTTAGGAAGTTGCTTTTGCAAATAAAACATCTCTGGATCTAAATAAAGGACGGTTCTAAAAAATTCTGATGAGGTCTAAAAAAATATGTTAAAGAATCATGATTTTCAGCGTCACCCCACTCAAATATATATCTATGAAAAAATAAATAAATAAATAAATTATTAATAAGAGCTGTGGGAAGTGCTTGTAAACCCGCCGGGATGCTGAACAGGTCTCCTAGCAGCGGGTAAATGCATGCATGACGCAAAGACAACTTCGTCGGGGTATTGAACATGCCTTTTGGCAGCGAAGCAATGTCGGGTATACGAAAATTTGCAAAAAAAAAACCTCTTTAATGTCCTTTATTCTGATACAAAACTTCTTGGCAGGATACAGATGTCAGAGTGGGTTAAATGGAAACCCTGTCGAGTCTATGGACGCCTGCTGGCAGCAATGGCTATGCCAACAGTATTGAAGATTTTATCTTTAATATCATGACTTACTGATCTTAAGATTCTTACCTGTTTTCATCTTTTAAAACACTGCTGGAAATAATTGGTTAATGATGATGTTTATACAATTTTCCGGTTGTTACTTTTGAGTTGGAATTATCTTTACTGTCCTTATCTGGATTCGTTTCTTTTGACAGAGATAACTGCTTCGACAAGTGTGTCACCATTGTTGGCAGCCAATTCACTTTTTCCATTGTCTTATAAGCTGCCTACACCAATGTTTTGCAAACATCGATTTTTTGTCGCAATTTTTAAGTAAACGACACTTTTATTCTTTGTTCCTTTTTATACACTTGCCTTCATTTTGTTTTCACGACTGAAAGCGTGAAAACATTAGTCTTTCAAAGTCACATTGAAATCACTATTCGAACTATCGTCATCTTTCTTGTCAGTATGCCTATTTACACTTACATTTCACTTATCGTTATGCAGCTGGCAACATCCTTTGATTGATTGTGTGACCTGGTTTCATCGAGTTTGTAATGCATCGGCTCTTAGATTTATATGTTATTTGATTCATTTGACCATTGGTTTCATGAATATGCATAGGTGTTATGATTAAATCTCTCATACATATCTTTTTAATATAATCCCTATGTTAACGTTTTCATAACTATTGGTTGGTTGATTATATGAATATCCATTGGTACATTGGTTAAACACTTCATATGAGCTTTTACAATACATTGGCACATGGTTAATATTTGATTCTGGTTTCGATTTGAATGATTTATGGCTTAAAACTTTGGCGCATTGTTGATTTTGGTTTTGATTTATATGTCGGGTGTTTAAAACTATGGTGTAACGATTTCACACGTTGGTTTATACACTCACCATTGCATTGGTTGGTCGAATGATATGACTGTTGAGTTATGTTATAATAGATTGAACAACTATGTAAATCGGTGGTTGTACTGTGGCAATAATTTTTATGCATGGCCAGTGAATAACTCCACCACTTTCGCACGATGGCATTTATGCCTACCCCTTATTCTCGGCTTACCTCTGTTACTCGAATAACCCTTCACGCATTCTACTCCTATATGTTATGATCCAAACCCTAGGCCTACCATGTGCTCAGCTCCATGGCACCAGTCGTGCGGATCGAGCCAAACAAAAACCAAGCATTGCCAATGTTTGACAATGCCCGCAGAGACTTGGAAGAAAACACATGGCTCACCTTCATACAACGATTCGAGGGTTTTAACCTCTGTGTTGCACGACAATTTTCCATGACTTTTGATGGATGTAGAGCCAAAGTGGGCGATATACAGTTAGAAATTAACAAGAAATTCATTAGCTCTGCTACGGGGTTACCCGCCACAGGACAGCGTTGGTTTAAGAATTGTAAGGTCGAGGAAGTGCCATGGACACTGTTGTTCCTCTCGCACAAAGTCACCTCTTGTGACAGAGGTATGCCCATCTCTACACTTAAACCACGTTGGCACGATACTTTGATGGTTGTCAAGCAGATCGTGACCTGTGAAGGTCAATACGGGCTTGTTTTCCTCTACCGCCTGTGTTTGTTGATGATTTTTATAGGGTATCCTTTAAACATGCCTTTCTACTTTCAATGCAGCTTATATAAGATGTCGAAAAAATTTAAAAGGCAGAAGGCTGACAGCAGCCTGTTCCACCATGGACTTATCAAACTTATCGTGGTTTATCATTTGAGTTTGCACGGTGATAATTGGAGGGCTTTCATCGCCTGTAATGGTTTCGAGGATATAAAGCCTATTCCGGTTGACAAGCCTATGGTTATTGAAAGCAAGGCCGAGCTGCCTGTACCCTTACATGTCCTACTGCCTAAACCCTCGGCTAACCCTATGGTTGACTTACCCGACACTATAACTGACAAGGCCGAGACTATTGAAAAGCCTGTGAGAAAAAATCCCAAGGCAAACCTTACTGCTAATGTCAAGTGTAAAAGGACGCTCATTTGATTTCTAGGATGGCCAGGAACAAACCTAAACCCTCTTCCAAGTCGAACCCTATCATTCTAAGTAAGCACTCTGATTCTGACATAGAGTGTTTTCTAGCCAATGAGTACCCTTACTCGCAGGGTTTATGCCCCGAGCCACCTTACGATTTCGTGACAAATCTTCCTCCCTGCCTAAGAGACGATCCTAGCTACCGTAGTATTAAGTTACCTAACGAAACCCTCATTCATGTGATCAAACCCTTGCCTGCTATCTCAAAACCCACATAGTTGCCCTGTGACCAGTGCGATTTATGGTTGGAACGTTATTACATTAATGTTCCCATACTCCAATCGAAAATTCAATCGCTGGAAGATCAAATTGCAGTGTTGACCAATCAAAAAGACCAACTCCAAGTAGCTGATAAGAAACAGAAGACAACAGGCTCAATCCTTTTCAAAAACGTTGAATCGGCTACGACAATTATCAACTCCAAATTGGCATAATCAAGCCGTCTCGTCGCTATACAGGTATGAAAATTTGATATCGTTCTAGTTGTGTGAATAATCGAGGTTGATATAACAATTTGACTTCTGTTTTCGAATAGCTCTTTTATAATGTGTGCATCCTATATGTAGTTTTTCTTTGAATAAAAAGAAATTTCGATTTGGTATACGATTTGATCATTCCTAGAATAACTATCGATAGATTTTTATTGAATTTAAGTGGTCTTCATTTGGATTTGATTTGGTTATCTTCCTGATGGAGTTAACGAAATTGTTGGTTCGTTTTCAATTCAATTCGTTTTGTGTCCATTCCCAACAGGAAGTTTTTCACGATCAATTTAGAATGCGATTCGTTTGGATTTGATTTCGTTATGATCCATATGTTGTGTTTGGTAAATGATTTTATTGAGTTTGTTGGTTACGATATGCTCTGTCATATAATTTTCAACGACTCTGTTTTTATAAAAACAATATGCTCATTTAAGCCTGTGCATGCACGCCCGAATCATGGAACGATTTTGATTCGTAATGACTGTGTTAAAATCTTTTCTATTTGATTCCCTCTTATTCTTGAGTTGGCAAGATTATTTGATGAGTTGGATTCCGATTGTAATTGCTACTCTGTTTGATTTTAAATTTGTAAAACGAATTGGTCAAACACGGTTATAATCCGTTTGAATGGAACGATTTTGGTCAAGGAAAATCGATCTTGTTTGCTCACTATGCAATGACAAATGATTGATATCTATTACGAACTCTGTTTGATTGATCCTGTTATGATTTTGTTTGTGGACAGTTACGAGTTAGTTATGGTTTGAATTCATTCACAGCCTAAATCGTTTGCTATAAAGTTATCATGATTTGAAAATGATCCTGTTTGATTTGATTATTTCTCTTGTTGACAAGACAAGTATAATGAATTGCTTACAATTTGTTTGACTATAATTGTTTCAATTGATATCAAAACGATTTCACAACTGTTGAATTCAATTCGTTGTGAAACGATTGCATTGTTGTTCGATTATGGTTCTGTTGACCTGATTTTGTGGTAACAAAAACAAAACAGAGTATGCCTATCTCTGTAGTCACTCAATTGATGTGGATCCTGTTTGATCTCGAATGGTATAATAATTTCAAACTAAATGATTCGTTTTCAAATAGTTCTTGGATGATGATTAAATTTAATCCTTTAAAAAGATTTGAATTAATCTCAATGATGATTCTGTATCTTATTTAGACTAGCTACAGAATCGCATGATTCTGTAGCTAGTCTATAGAATTAGATTTTTATTGTTTTATTAATAAAGTATCTCTCTAACTTGTTCATTTTTGGTCATTTTCAGGTGAATTCGAACTGCTTGGGATTTGATGGACAGTTTAGAGGATATTTGGATGTTTTACTTTTATTTTAGTTTCCTAGTTTAGTTGAACTTGGGATATATTCCCAGATTTTATGTAAACAGTTTTATAACTTCCACAGGGAGGTTTTACCCTGTGGAAAAACTTATAAATACTTATTATTTTTTGTAATAAGGATCATCCTCACTTGTGGGAGAACCAGGCTATGAATTTTTAATACCAACTGGGACAGAAGTTGATGTTCTACTACAGCTTTCGCTTTTCATAATATCAATCTTTTGTTTCATGTTTATGTTTATCAATTTGTATTTGATTAGTGACTACTTTAGCTATCACAATCTTTTGCAAAATGATAAGATTGAATTAATGTGATACATGCCTGATTTCTTTCACTTATTTACAGAATACAACAATTACTTAGTTCAGCTAATGAATGACAGATTTCTCTTCTTCATCAATTGAACTATCATGTATGAGTCTTTACATACANTTTATAAATTATAAGATTGTTGTTATTTTTTATGTCTTGTTTGTCCTGTGATCAAACTTAAGGAGCATTGCAGATCTCATTTACGAGAAGCTTCTGAACGATTCGGAGCAGGTTTCCTCCCTCTGATCTGCTTAAAATAGTCATCATACCCAGGACAAATCTGGAGCATTTCCAGGTCAGTTTGTTGTTTATTTGTTTAGTATATTTATTAGTAGTTTAGTTAGATATATGTGTAATTAGAATTAGTATATTAGTAGTTTAGTTTAGTTAGTTTTCTGTTTTATTTCTTGTTTGTAAATTTATAAAATCTACAAAAATTATCTGTCTCTGTCTTTGGGCAGAATGCAAATGAGTTTTTTCAGGTTTTATTCAAATCTATAAATTGCAGATATTGTACATTTTGTGAATAAGTTATATTTCAGTTAGTAGTTAGTACAGTAGTAGTTAGTAGATTGTATATATAGAATAGTTAGTATTAGTTTAGTTTGTTTTAATAATTAGTTAGTTTTAGTTTAGTTAGTTTTATTTGTTTTCTTTTAGTTAGATTAGTTTTAATAGTTAGTTTAGATTTGTTTTCTTTTGTTTTCTTAGGACCTTAGATCGGATGATGGAGCCGCTAAACCCGTCAGGGTGGTTCATCCCAAACAGCTTGGGTTATTAGACAACCCCGGACCGGTTCCACTCTCTCAGTTGACGGATGATCGATTTCGCTCGTCAACAAAACCCCAATAGATCTAGAATTCTAGTTAAATTGAACACATGCAATTTGCTAATATTCAAGAGATGAGAGAAAGTTTTTTCTCCATAAATCAGAGGATTATATTAATAAAAAATGAATATACATGAGCAACCATCCTTAAAAATAAGAGAGGAGGTGAATATATAGAATTTCCAACATAGAAATTCTAGTCAAAAAAAGATAGAAATAGCTAAAATAGGTGTCATAAGCTAAGGGAGACCACATAGTTCGACCTAGACCACTAAATATACATGTCACACACTCATTAATGTCCACAAGAGTCAATTTATGTGCATTAGCTCACTTAAGCTCACTTAGCTGACAAGAGAAGTAGTTCCAACTCACTTAACTAACCTGAAATAGTAGTTACTAATAATAGTAATGAAAAAAATAATTAATTAAGGAATAAATGTCTCACTTAAAGAGGAGGTGTGCATTCCCAAACAATAGATGATTTTTTGCATGGGGGAGTTGGAATAAATCATGAATCAAGAAAATCAAGAATAAATCGAGAAAATCAAGAACCGGGAGTTGAGTCTTGATCTAAAATTAGTAGTTTTCCCTAAAATCTAGGGATGAGGCGCCCTTCTTCTCTATGTGGCCAAATTAGGTGAAATCAAGTGTAAATTAATGTATTAACCAATATATAGGAGTCTAAGCTAGGAATAAACTAATGTAAGTTAGAGTTATGCTCCAACATTGAGGAGGAGGAGCTTACAAGGATACATTTGCACATAATGCATTGAAATTCTTTGGGACCATTGAAACTTATAAAGATAACATTTTTCTTTTTCCCAATCAATGTGGGATATTTACCATGACAGGAAAACAAAGGAACACAACCCTGGATTCCATCTATCCAGATGCATGTGTCAAGAGCGCAATTTCTTAGAAAAATTGGAGGGGTGTCATTGAATTTGTAATGATATGTTTGTATATTCAAATGATAAGTGACATGAATGCAGAGAATAATATTTCCCATGTGACACATCGGTTTTGATAAGTTTCATCTCTTCTATATCAACCAAGTTACTCGGTTCTCCAAAGTATGATGGGTTTTGTGTTTTAGCACCTCTTTAAATGTTTCATTAAAACTACAGTGCATACTCTGTAAGATTGGATGTTGGTCAATGTGCAGGTGTAGTGGAGCCTAACTCTATATAATCAGTCATTACAGGAAAGAATAAGAGAAATTTTGTGGTGGCTATGAAAGTTCTATTTAAAGAATCTTCTAGTCACAGTAGATGTGCTTTTCTTTGCAGGGACATGAAGAAATGGTTACATATGATATTTTTCTCCAATTTACTCAGAGAGAGAGAGAGAATTACAAAACTTGTGTAAACTTCTAGAAAATTAAGATCTCATGAGTGCTCATGGGTTGTAAAATCTAGAAGCCTATGGGGTTTGGCTTCAAGGTTATCCAACTAAAGAATCCTTGGAGGAGGTCTGACGATATCCTATCAGAAGTATCTAAAATTCACTTTGTCGGGGCCTCCCTGCTAACACACTCACAAATTCAATAAATAAGAGCCTTTCGTTCTCTTATTTATTGACTTTGATTAATCGAAGATGTGTGGTAACTGCAATGGAATCTCTCTGAGACTATAAGTTCAATGAAAATGAGAGAAATTTCATTGCTTCTCATCAACAACAGTTGCCATCACAACAGGCGTACAAATATCAAGCTTTCTATATTTCCATAACCAACTTGGTAGCCATATAGCATGTCTTTGTTTGCTTCTTAAACGATCGACAGTGGTTTTCTTCTTTGGAATTACTTTGGAAACAAGTTATAAAGGAAATCAAACTAGTAAAATGGATTCTTTTAAGAGAAGTCACATGGATCATGTGAAGATGGAATTGAAAGGGTCATCACTAGTGCACAGGGAGATTTTGTAGTTTCTATTGACATTAATAGGCCAGGGAAGAAGATTGAATCTAGAAACTAGAAATTCTCTTGACCAATCCAAATGCAGAGTCTAGTTTTTGAAGTGTTGGAGAATGTCAAAATTAAAGGTTCAGTATACAAATATTTTGAAGAATTATATCAATAAAGAGTTCATGACATCCTCTCTAGCCTTTCATCAATTTCCAAAACACTTCAAAATAAATCAAGCATGCAAGAAGGCACAAACAGAGTATACAGATAGTTTGCAGTGCAAAGAGGCAAAATTACATGAAAGAATATTTTCTGCGGCATTTAAGTGACTATTGTGACCTCATCTGAACATGCCTCATTAATTAAATCACTCTGGTTTTAAAAGCTAAATATACAAAGAAGAACATTGGTGCTTTGGTTTTAATTATAGACAGACGTTGCGAACAATGCTGCAAACTCTTGTTCTAGAAGTTTTGAAGGAGTAAGCAAATGCTAGGTGTTCAATGGATGCATGTTAGTTGTAGAAAGGGTAATTTTTGAGCTAGGTGGCCACTTTCCGAAGGGTGAAGAGCTCAAAGAGACACTTCATCAACTATAAAGAAGGTGTTGAAGACTTTGCAAACATCAGCCTAAATTCAAGAATTTTGTTATTTTCTCTTATCCAGCTATAGTCACGCCACCTTTGGGCATGGGAATCCTATGCAGGAGTGGTGGTTCAAAATTGTAAAACTATCAATAACAACCTAAGTTATACAATCACTATGGTAAGTCTGATAGAGGGTTCAAATGTTTGGTGAAAAACTGATATTTTTCATATTGTTCATAAAACAGAGGATAGCTCCTATGGTATAGACCAGACTTGAGACATTCTTAATCATAGAAATCAGTTATTTCTTTCTTGAAACATTTTCTATCTAAATATGATTAATGTTTACTCAATGATTCAATGGGATTTATTGTAGCTTTGTTGCAATAGAGGATGTATTGTAATACTCTCTATAATTTTATCAGAGTTTCCCTTTGATTATAAGAAGTTCTTGTTTCATGGTGTTCTTCATATGTCTATTTACTTCTTGATGTAAATGTTAGGAATATTTCATATTTCCTTTCCATGTCTTCCATCTGTCCATTTTTACTCTTTAAATCCCGATATAAGTTATTCAAAACCTTACTTGTCGGTGTATATTGTGTTGAGTGATCTGTTATTGACACTATTTTCCTGAGTTTTCCTCATTAATTTTCCATCACTTTATAAATATGTATTTGAAATTTTATGGGTATTGGTATTACACTCCTAGTATTCAGAGTGTGACTCCTATGTGATAACACAGGTGATGTGGCCACAACCCAAGGTGCCATGTGGACTGATCATATAATTGACTGGGCAGATGAGTTGGCAGATCATACCTCCAATGATCCGGATTTATGAGAGGAACGAAATGAAATACAAATATATAAAATTAACATGGATATACAGAGAACAATAACAAATATACAATGAAACTTAACTTATATTCAATAAAGAAAACCGTTGAAACTATAAAATGCAGAACGAAACAATCTTGCTCAAATGGTGGTAGCTAATCTCTGAGAATAGATGTGGTCGCTACGTGCATTTGTCTAAGAAAATTGCAATGAGGCCTTGAGGAACTTTTAGCATTAAGAAGTAATTATAAAACCATAGACATCCAAAAGTATAACCCTAGGAAATGAAGTGCCAAAAGTCAAGTGGGCCCCGATGGGGTAAGTTAGTACATCAACTTCACGGGGCCATAACTTTTGCATACAATCTTTGTTTTAGGCACATGATAGATCATTGGAAAGGTATATCCGAGGAATACACGTTATTTCACCACACTGTAACTCTAATTTAAATGTGACTATGACGAGCCCAAAAAACGTTGTTTAGGGCCTCAAAACGACCCCAGAAGTTTAGGACTCAAAAAGCTATAAAAAAATGCCAAGATGAAAATTGTATGTGAGCCAGTTGGAATAGGTGGGTGGCCAAATGGAAGAGGTTGGTGCTATTGATATCCACTTGGATCAATCCTCCCTCCTTAGGATGCAATGGTCCCCATTTCATTGATTTCCCCCATCATATGAGGAAATTTCTATTGAATTTGGCCCTGGGTGAGCCACTTGCCTTGGTGCATGAGTTGTCCTTCTTTGACAACACAATAAAGTTGAAGCTTCTAATGGTGAGATCCCTTGACCTGTGTGTCCAAGATATGATCATTGGATGTCTATTCCATGCAGTCAGGGTTGATCTCTATCAGTGTCGATTGTTCTTCTATCTCTGAGGTGTCCAATAATGGTGGAAAATATGGCCGAAGGAGGTCCACATTGAACAATAATTGCAGGCCAAGGAAGAGGGGAATGTTGAGCTCAAAATCATTGTCACCCGCAACCTTAGTGACGGTGTAAGGTCCATAGTTGAGTGGACATATATTATGATGGGGTTCTTTAAGACGTTCTTTCTGCATATGCAAGAAAAAATTTCCCACCTAAAACTTGTGTGGCACCCGGTGTTGATCGTTGCACTGCTTGTACTCGGCATTAGACTTCTAAAAAATATATTGAACATATTGGAGGATGGTTGGATTAATTCATTGAACCGGGTGTCTTTGTTGGATTTGGTTTGACCATGGCCCACATGGATGATTTTAGGGGCTAAATTTCTCTCATGGGCTAATTTTCCATGGTTTTTCCACAAATGAAATTCGCTATTTTAAAAATGATTCACCCAAATTCTATAGGATAAAATTATTTTACCTTAAAAATCGCCAAAATTTTATAAAAACTATATAAAATCCTTAGAAATTTGAATATTTTTACAAAAATATCGCCAAACATTTATAGTTGGTATATGAAGGATTAGTAATATTTGCCAAGGTTTCTACATTTAAAAATAAATTTCCATCCTTAAAATCATCCCTGACCATGGGAAGATTCTTCCTTGGTGGATGTGAGGGGTAGTGCAACATCCATGGGACCCAATGCTTGAAATCCCAACCCCACCTAAAAGGGGTTGTGGTCGATTGAGCTATGTATGCCATTATTGTAACTATGATGAAGATAAGGAAGAATCTCATCCCATGTGTGCAGATTCTTGGAATTGTACATGCACAAGATATGCATGATCATCTTGTTGACAACCTCTATTTGCCCATCTATTTAGGGCTGGAAGGCTATGGATTTGGTGAGCTTGGTGTCTAGATGTGACCATAGGCTCAACCAAAATGTGTTGATGAACCAATTATATTGACATGAGATGATGGTCTGTGGTATCCTAAAATGTGCCCACACTCGTTCGAAGAAGATCTTGGCAAGGGCCTATGCTTTGATGCTCTTCTTGCAAGCGACCAGAATCGCCATCTTGGAAAATGATCAACAACCACAAAAACATAGTCATTTCCCTACTTGGTTGAAGGAAGGCCCGGCACGTAGTCCATCGATATGAATTCCCAATGCCCATAAGGAGTAGGCAGAGGTGTTTACATTCCTTGTTTCATAATGGATAGTTTGGAAATGGCACGGGTCATGCACAACCTCATATACTTGTTGACATTTTGCCAAAGTTTCAGCCAATAGAAATTTTTTTTCAACACTACCACTATATTTTTTACGTCAAAGTGTCCTTCCACTCAAATGTAGTGAGCTTCCCAAATAATCTTTTCTCACTTCATGGGATGCATTGATGACCCAGATGGCACAACAACCCATCTTGAAGATGGAAATCAGTGGAAATTGTGTTTATTCCTAGCATATGGTAGGTAGTGGCGATCTCTCATAGAGTTGGGGCCATATGGAGGTCTCATGTCTGCAGGAGTGTAGCATTGTGGTTAGTGTTGCAATTGGAAGTTGGTTGAGGCAGTCAATGATGTGGTTGATTCTCCATGTCTTATACTTGATGTTGAGATGAAATTGTTGCCAAGTATGTTGACCACTTCTGATGGTGGTCAGTCTACAATTTTCCTAGTGTCTGCATGAACTGCAGAGGCTTATGATCAATGTGGATGAATGTCTCCTTCCCGATAATGTAATTCCTCCATTGGTAGAAGGATTGCAACATGGAGCACATTTCTTTGTCATAAGTGGGGTACTTATGAATGATATTTGATAAAGTATCACTATGATAGGCCATGAAATGTCCATGTTGAGTGAGAAATATGCCCACAACCTAGTCTGGAGAATCTGTCTCAATATCAAAAGGTTGTTGTAGGTCAGGTAAAGAGAGCAATGGGGATAATCACAAGCATTGCTTCAAATCATCGAACTACTTTTGTTGGGACTGTCCCCACATGAATTTTTCCTTGCCACCACCCCTAGTCACTTTTCTAAGGGCCCACGCAATGTGGGAGAATCCTAACATGAACCTGTGATAGAAATTGGAAAGGCTAAAGAAGCTCTAAATCTAGCCAGTCACGAATGACCTAGATCTTGGTTGGATCGACATCAACCCCATGCTCATCAAAAATTTAGCTAAGGTATTGGACCATGTTCAAGAAGAAGGGTCATTTTTCCAAATTTTCATATAGCTTTTGTTATTATAGAGTGTGCATAACCTGTTGAATATAATGCAAGTTTTCTGCACAACTCTTTTTGAATATGAGGATGTCATCCAAATAAGCCATGAAAAAAGAATTGGTGAATTGTCACAAGATATTGTCCATCATCCTCATGAAAGTTGTGGGGGAATTTTTCAAGCCAAAGGGAATGACCAACCATTCGAAAAGACCTTCTTTGGAATTGCAAGCAATCTTCCATACATCACTCTACTCTATTGGGAACTGGTGGTATTCAAACTTCAGATCAATCTTACTGAAGTATTTGGACCCCTTGAGCTGGTCAAGGAGATCGTCAATTTGAGGAAATGGGTACCAGTTCTTAACTGTGATTTTATTCAGGGCCCGACAATCAATGTAGAGTCATCAGGTCCTGTCTTTCTTCTGCACAAGAACAATTGGGCTTCCACAAGGTGATGAGCTTGGTCATATGTGCCCATTTTCGAGTAGCTCTTGGATCTGGTACTTGATTTACTTATTTTTTTTACAAAGAGCGGTGATAGATTGGCCCATTGGGTAGCGGTGTGTCGGGGGTTATATCGATTGAGTGCTTGACCTGATAGTGTAGAGGTACCTGAGTGGGTGAGGAGAAGATGTATTTGTATATTCCATGACCTTATCTACTTGCTTTTACTACATGGAGAGATTTATCGTGGAGGCCATCGATGTGGCTGCAACCTTTCGCTCACTTTGAGTGTGAATCATGAAGGAGACAAAATTTCCTTTCTTAGATATGACCTTCATGCATTTCTTGGCAAAGATCAAGGTAATGGAAGTAGGTGGGACTACCTCGAGTATCGTGTACAATTTCTCATCCAAAGTAATAATAACACTACTAGGCCTAGACTCATATAAAACATGACATTTCCATAAATAAGGTTGGCCCAAAAGAACATCACAAACTTCAAGGGGGGAGACATCACACAATATGTCATCTTTGAAGTGCTTGATGTCATACAGCAGGAAACAATGTTGGCTAATGCAGAGATCGCTCCCTTGGAGGAGTTATTTGATGGTGTACATATGTGGGTGTGGTGTTGTCATTAGAGATAACTACTTGAATACCTTCATTGAGATGAGGTTTTTCAGGGTACTTCTATCAATGATCAAGTGTAGTGGAGTATCATTCACCCACATCTGTGAATGAAATAGGCACTCACCTTCCTCTGGTTCATCATCTTCACCGGGCTGGACCTTGGTTGTAGTAATGGTGGCACTAGGTTTTGTATGAATGATTCAACTCCCTTTTTCTAGTTTTGACTCAGAATCAGAGCATGCATCTAATTCAAAGGATTTCACCTCGTCCACCAATGAATTCTTTGAGTGACATTTGATGTTGTTATGACAAGGGCTCTTATGGAAATCACACCACTTCCTGGTGTCTTTCTTTGTATTCCCATTGTCCATCTTTGTTTTTGGTTTAGACTGGTTGTCTTGAGTTTGTCTATCCTTTCTCTACCCTTTGTTCTGTGGGTTCAGGTTCATTTTCCCTGCTTCTGCTAAGAGGGGTTTGCAGACCCAAACTACCACATCTTTTATTTAATATTTTTCTCAATTTTGACAGCATGTCTATAGGCCTCTATTAGAGCAATATTTTCCTCACCCTATGCAATCTTGTAGAGAGGGCCTTATTCCATTTCCCTATGTAGACTTACTCTCCCTGATTGATGAATCCATAGACAAAAATAAATATTTTTCCACTTGTACGCACCTTGCAAGCTATACAATAAGCGTATACACTGGCTACTCCACTACATCCCCCATACATCAGGATTTGTGCTAGAGAAACAAAATTAAATGTTGGGTTTCCATGTCACGACAAGAGATCTATGATCCTTGGCCTTCCATATACTGGAAAAATTCTGACTCGACCCTTCAGTTTCATTTTGAAGGCTATAAACAAGCCAATTCTGAGCTATGGAAAAGGGGAGGGAATTCAACTTTCAGAGCAAAGTTACTCTAGATAATGTGCATCTTTGTTTTGTATATTCATCCATGGGCATCCTTGTTTTTTATATTGAAGTATTATGCTGTGTGATGTGCTAAACTGTTATATCATCACTATATGCTTTCTCTGCTTGTTTATTGAGAACTTTTTGCAGGTATAAATCTTTGGGTCGAAGTGCTCAACGATGGACATAATCAAACGTTTGGACAAGGTAGGCCTCTTTCTTATCTCTCTTTCACGTTAATTTATATAGCATATGCTGGAAATGAGTTGATTTTTGCATTCATACCTGTCTATTGTGGTTCACCCTAGCCATAGAGAGATTTTCCTTGTAACAGAAATGGCGAATCCACTGGGGAGAATCTTCTTTCTTAAGGTTTGAAGAACTTTTCTCCTTATGTTGCTCTTGTTTCTATTGTGGTTCTTGTTGTATCATTGCTTGACAGCTTTTATTCACTCTGGGTCTAAGTTTTTAGCCTTTCCCCCTTGCCTTGCCTTGTTTCAAAGCATATATGTGCCCTTTTTCTTAACAGTCACGTATACACGTAGGCTGTCTCACTGCAAGATGTGTATATACACTCTGTTTTCTCAAAAAATCACGTACACCTTTTTCATTGCATGTTTGCTTGGTATGGTGTTTTTTAGGTGGGATTTCATGCTTATTGAGCCTTCTTAGGTCTCTATAGTTCCTATTGAGTTACTACCCGTGGGATGATAGGAAACCCTCTTTTGGTTAAATTTTTGGGCAAAGTTTTTCTCTTCATCTTTTCATTTTTATTGTCCTTGTACATTGGGCTGGTTTCTTTACTACTTTATATCCTTCTTGAGTTATCTATTTTTTATACACAATAGTTCTATGTATCAAGTTACTTTTCAATCCATGCATTTTCAGTTTTGATAGATTGAAAATACAAAAAAAATAGGCATTTTGCATTGCTTGGCATTTTTTGTCTTTTGAGTTTTTATCATTAGCTTAGTGAATATAGTGAAAGATTGCATTTTTACTTTTGAATCGCAGAGTTGAATTTGAAAATTGCATCTCTTTTAGAAGCATATCATTCATCAAAAGTTAAATTTAGACTTTGCATTATTTTCATATTTACTTTCTTGTGGAGTCATAAAACCATTGGTTTCATCACCATATACCTTTTTGAGTAATCACGGCCATAAAATGAATGCTATAATTTAAAATTTATTAGTAATGATTTTATTTTCTAGGGTGCACAAACTAGACTAGTATTTAGTGCCTTGGAATAGGACTTTGTGAGTAAACTTCTGCAAGGCAATTAAATCAACATATGTGTCTGAGAAAGGGAGTTGAGAAGTCCACTATATAATTGGTAAGATTAGGAGGCTCCTCTCACAACGGATTTAATCACGAGGTCGTGTGAAGCTAGTTGAAGGGTTATCCCCCGGATACTCACCTATTGTCAGAGATATTTCTGTGGATTTATTCGTATTTGGGAATCTTGTTAGTGCCCATACCTCCATGAGAGGCGATGCTTTCAAGGTTTTTGTATTTTCTACCCTGCCCATATGGTGATATGGACTTATGACTCCTCACCTGTGCATTGATTATATGGTGGTTTATTAGTTGCTTGACCTAGGTATCTCATAGGTTACTTGCATGGGTTATTCTTCTAGTACCCTAGGTCAAATAGGGGTCAGACATCACACATCCTTTATGGAGGATTACCTCTCTGAGGGGAAATGACCAACTGGTTGTTAAGCCCACAAGGACCCCTATAAGTGATTCCATTACCTCCAATATTTAGCAGGGATTATCAAGTCCCTCTTCGAAAAGACATACCTTCTTTAGGGAGGGAGGCCACTCAACCACTTTATCCAATTTGCATACATATTGGACGTTTGACTTTTGGTGTGCTCTTTTCTTACTAATTGGCCTTAGGATATATTTTTATATTTAGAGTCTTAAGTCATCATGGAGTCGGACCAGCCACCCTATCGGTCCCTTCGATTGTTACAATTACCACCAGATTTCGTGTCCTTGCCTTCTAAAACGCATAGAGTCATTATACGTGGTACACACACATCCACCATTCAGACGTGTGATTCTATAAGGATAAGTACTAAACCTGGTCTTCAGAATTCTTGGAGCCCTTCGACTCCCATACCCACTATAGTTAATGGCACCCCTTCGACTCCTGCAACCTCCATGGTTGTGGTACTGGAGGAACCTATCATTACTATAGCCCGACCTATAGTTAATTCTCATGCTACCACCTCGAACCCATTTGGGTCTCTTGGCCACTCACCGGGATACAATGTTCAATTCATCCCTATGGATTCTAATCCATTTTCTTATGGTATGCCTAACTTCACCTCACATTTTTTGAACTCCATCCCAGTTGCTGGCCCTAACGCTAGCATTGGACTTGGGGGCAGTACACCTCCTTAAACTCCTTTTTAATTTGGAGGTGTACTGCTTTTAACCCTGGTTCCAATCCTCCTACGTCTGGTTGGAAGAGTCAACCTCGCAGATAAGCTTCGGCTCAAGTTTCAACCTTCAATCCTACCTCCTTGACGCAGATTCTGACCAATACATTTGGAATGACGAATCGGCCTCTATCCTACGGTTTCCAACCTAGGGGAGGAAAGTTTCATACTTTGGGAAACCCCCAACCTGGATCTAATCTGGCTGGGGGAAGTTTCTATAACCCTCAACAGAACATTCCAGCTGGAATGATTCCCAACCAACCTTATATGAATCATCCTGGAGAAGGGCCTTACAATGCCGGACAGGCCATGGTTTTTACCAAAACCCTGGATGGCCTTCGAATCCACAAGAACAATCTTTCCCGAGAGGTTGGGGCCAGATGTCACAACCCCGTCTCCCTTTTCTGGCCATGCTTAATATGCCATATTTTTCTAAGTTAATGAATGACCCCATGATTCATGATCCTACATGGCCCCCGATCCCCACCAAACTTCCTTCAGACATCCCAAAGTTTGAGGGTGATAATGGAGAGGATCCTAGTGATCACGTCACTACCTTTCACCTCTGGTTCTCGTCAAACTCCCTTAATGATGATTCTATTTGTTTGAGATTATTTCAACACACCCTTATTGGAGTTGCTACGAAATGGTATATTGAGCTACCAAGGGGGGCATATGGTACTTTTAGTCAGTTGGTGATGGTATTTGTTAACCACTTCCAGTTTCCCATTGGTTATGATGTTGGTTTAGAATTGTTGTCTACTTTACGCCAGGATACTGCCACTCATATCACAGACCATATCCAAGAGTGGCATAGATGGAAGAGGTTGTTTAAGACCCCTATACCCCCTAACTTTCTTTTAGAATGGTTTCTTAAGTCTTTGCACGCTCCTATCTCGAAGGACGTTGCTACTTCTGGGGTTACCACTGAGGAAGAAGCTATCTCTAGAGCCCAGCAGTTAGATTTGATATATGCTCAGTCTGGGATGTTATACCACTTCCTTCCTAATGCACCACAGTCTACTTACGACCCTAGAAAAAATATAGGACCTCATGTCGATGGCATTGTAGGTTCCACATATGTAAAGTCCACAGACTCGGTGGAAAACCAATTGAAAGAGTTATCTTTAATCTAGTGTGCAAGAGGACTAGCCTCGTCTGTGTCTTCCAACCCCACTCAGTCGGTGGATGTACACTTAGTGCAATCGTCGACCAACCCGAATGTTATCCAACAACCAGCAAGGAATAAGAAGAAAGGACATAATAACTGTAAGGGTGAGAAAAATACTAATAAATCCAAGGACAATAATAATAATGAGAAGATAGGTAGTAATGTTGGAGAGGGAAAATGAGAAAAACGTAAGGTAAAGTTTCCCTGTAATCTTTGTACAGACGATCACCTTACCCATTTGTGCCCCAAACTTGTAGAAGTTGCGAGGCTATTAGCTCAATTGCCTATCATGCTGACGAATCCATTCCCACATAATCAACACTTAGCCTTGATCTCCTCAAACGCTGGAAATGTGACTGATGGAGGTCAAAACCAATAGTCGCAAGATGGCGACCGTTTATGTATCAATATGGTCGATGCGAAAATAGATGTATCCACTCGATATTGAGACTATAGTTTTAAACAAACTAAGTAGTATTCAAGTTCTCTACCCATAATCCAAATTATAGAGCCACCCATAACTACTCTATTTTTGAGGACCCGCATCAAACCCTTTTTGCGATGTTGGCTTTGGAGGTGCTCCAAACGTGTCCTTCATAGAGGAATTCCTTACTCTCTATTCTAGGAGCTCTAGAACCCAATGGATCAAAGGTTATCAATTTTGACATCACATATGTTAAGACTCACTTGCATTACCATGTGGCTTTCCAAATCCATGTAGAGTATTCCAAGTATACCATCAAACGTGTTGTTGTTGATGAAGGCATTGCTACGTGTGTGATGTCCCTAGTCTGTTGGAAATCTCTCGGTTCTCCAACTCTTTCCAAGTCATCGAACATTTTGATTGTTTTTCACGGTCATTCCTTTCTCCCTCACGGGATTCTCCCCACCTTTCTGGTCTGGTTAGGTAGGAAGATGGTAGAGGTGGAAGTAGAGGTAGTTGATGAGCCTCTTGATTATAACCTGTTACTAGGTTGCAATTGGAATTATGTTATGATTCGTCATCGTATCATTCATCTTCCATATTCTTTGTTTTACTCATGAGGGGAAGATCACGATGATTGATTAGTTATCCTTTGTGTGCTCTAGTCCTAATGCATCTCTTAGACAATCGATCCCTGTGATTGAAAATTCTCAGCCGACAACTGAGAATATTGGTGTCAGAATGTATTCTTCCCTTATGGGTACTTTCTACTTCTCGGCACCGAACCATCAAGTTTATGCCATGTCCAGTAGGCCCATCTCGATTGGGAAGTGCATTCATTTTCACACGTCTTATTCTGATGATCCATGGAACCTACCTTCCCCGAATTTGTCTTGTGAAGGGCATTCGCATGCTAGGATGGCCATGCCACTATCCGCAACAAAGATTTTGATGATCCTGTTCCCTCACCAATGGAAGAGGAGGATCTCATGTCTAGGCCCATTTGGGCCACCTTGTTGTTTTTTTCACATGATTTCCTTGATGGAACTTTTCCTTTGGATGAAGCCATCATCGAAGCCATGAATGGTTTCGACAAACCTTGGGATGATATGCATCGTTGCTCTTATTTTCTCCCAAAGCTTGAAAGAATCGAACAAGACAACTTTCAATCTACTTTGAGTGAGATAGTCGATCACGTCGTATTTCCACTTGATATGCATGACATTTATGTTGAAGGAAACATGGAGAGTATTTATCCTACTATCCATATTGACATCTCTCGTACCCATGGAAAGGTTGAAAATGTAAATATCGGTGCAGATTGTTCGCCAGAAGAAATCCTGATCTACACTAAACTCTTCAAGGAATTCTGAGATGTATTTTCTTGGTCCTATGAAGAGATGCCAGGGATCGACCCTCATATTGTCGAACACGATACTATAACTTATCTTGATGCTAAAATTGTTCAACAACATATTAGATCTGTAAATCCTCAAAAGGCCATAGCTATTAAGGCAAAGGTGGAGAAGCTACTTAATGTTGGCTTCATCTACCTGATTCCCTTAACCGAATGGGTATCCAACTTTGTTCCTGTAGATAAGAAGCAAGGAACCATCCATGTATGTATGGATTTTCGTGACCTGAACAAGGCCTGTCTGAAAGACAACTTCCCCACACCCTTCATTGATTAGATTCTCGACAATTGTGTGGGAAGCGAAGTATTTTCTTTTATGGATGGATTTTTCAGGATATAATCAAATTCAAATGAAACCCAAGGATCAACACAAGACAACATTTATTTGTCCTTGGGGTACTTCTGCATATCGAAAGATTCCTTTTGGCCTTAAGAATGCCAGAGAAATCTTTCAACATGCCATGAATTTTGCGTTTCATGATCTTAAGCACTTAGTCGAAGTTTACCTTGATGATCTTGTTGCTCACTCTTGTAAGAGAGCGGATCACGTTATTCACCTTCAGCTTTTTTTTGAAACATGTCGTTATTATAGAATCCATTTGAACCCTCACAAATGCATCTTTTGCATTAATTTTGGTCATCTTTTAGGTTTTCTAGTTTTTGATACTAGGATCATGGTAGATCCGATTAAGGTTGAGGCAATAATTTGGTTGCCTCCCTCATGCATGATTAGACAACTTCAGGGTCTACAGATGAAAGCTAAATTTCTTTGTAGGTTTATAGTGAACTATGCCACTATCACTAAAGGTTTCATGAATCTTTTGAAGAAGGACACCCCTTTTATCTAGGATGAGAGAGCCCAGGAGTCCTTCAATGCTTTAAAGAAATCTTTAGTGTCGGTGCCTCTACTGAAGCCTACCGACTACAGTAGAGATTACTTGCTTTATATTGCCGCGTCTGAGGATACGATTGGTATGGTTCTAGTTTAGGAGGATGATGAGCTCCATGAGCACATCATTTACTATCTTAGTCAAACTTTACTCGTTCTTGAGATCAATTACACTCACGTTGAAAAGTTATCTTTGGTTGACGTTCACGCAGTCCACCATTTGCGTCATTATATATTACTTTGTAAGACTACGGTGATTGTTGATTTCAACCCATTTCAATATGTCCTTACCCGACATATCATAGGGGGAAAATACAATAAATGGAGTTACATTTTACAGGAGTTTGATCTCGATTTTGCTTCCAAGAAATCCAAGAAATCCCTAGTCTTTGAGGAGTTGATATTGAAATCCATGATTAGATCAGGACATTATCCATGTTGATTTGTTTTCGGATGAACACATTTTTCTTGTCTCTTCGTCTAACCCCTAGTATGGAGACATCGTGATCTATATTCAGACTTTGAAGTTCCCTCAACATCTCTCACAAGATGATTGACGACATACAAAGGTACCAAGCTAATAAATATACTATCTTTGGTGACACTTTGTATCACCAAGGAATAGATGATATATTTCGTCGTTGTTTAACTCATGGAGAAGCTAAGTCTTTTCTGAACGATTTCCACACTAGGGCTTGTGGTGGTCATCTATCTGGGCTTGCGATATCAAAAAACATTTTGTGAGCCGGTTATTTCTGGACTACTATATTTAAGGATTGTGTTGAAGTGGTTAAGAAGTGTCACCCCTGCCAAGTGTTCACTCAGAAAATGCACTCGCATCCAGCCCCTCTTTATCCAGTCATTACCGTCGGTCCCTTCACCATGTAGGGGGTGGACTTCATCGATTTCAACCCAAATTCGGCTGGGGAGCATTAAAACATTATCGTGGTCTTCTATTACTTTACTAAGTGGGTCGAGGCCATGCCTACAGTTAAATCTGATGGGAAGACTACAACCTTCTTCGTATTCAATCATATTATTGCCCAGTTCGGTATCTTGAGTGAAATTGTCACTGACCATGGAAGTCACTTATAGAATGACATGATGGAAGAGATAGTAGCTAAGTTGGGGTTCAAACATGGTCATTATTCTTCTTATTACCCCTAGGAAAATGGGCAAGTAGAGGACATCAACAATTCTCTCAAGACCATTTTTCAAAACATTCTCAATCAGAGTAAATCTGACTGGCACATCATGTTATACCCTGCACTCTAGGCATACCGAAGCACGGTCAAGACCACCACTCAATTTTTCCCTTTCCATTTAGTACACGGTGTGGAGTCGATATTACCCATTGAATGCAAACTCCCTTCTCTTAAGTTTTAGATCGTGCTCCTAGTTGACACCTCCGATCTCGAGCGATGCCTTGTATACCTAGAGAGTCTTGATGAGCAGTGTTGAGACACCTCTATGGCTATCAAGGTGAAGAAATGACGTGTCAAGGTCCAGTATGATAAGTCTGTCTGTCCTCGGTTGTACACTGAGGGTGACTTGGTTCTGTTGTATGATCAAGCCAAAGAACCATTGAGGGTTGAAAATTTTAAACCCATGTGGCATGGTCCTTACATAGTGCGACGTGTTTTAAAAAAAAGGGCCTATGAGTTAGAAGATTATGAAGGGAATAAGTTGAACAAGCCCAGAAATGGGATCTACTTGAAAAGATACTATGCTTAAGCCCTAGGCTTGGGAGGAACTCTTTTTATACTAATGTAATTTAATGTATAGATCTATTTCCTTTTTTGTCTTCGATTTGATTATCGAGTTTTCACTTGGTTGACAAATGTCAACGGATTCGTCAGTCTACTTAGGATTTGCAAATGGGGCTAGTCGTCATACACGGAACTTGGCTTCCGCCGCTTGGGTGGTTTATTTGACCGAGGGTCTACTGGTGTCTTCAGGAGGCATATTCCTAGGGCCATCCAGGAATAATGTGGTTGAACATAGCATCGTTATATAACTTTTATGCAATTCTATCTCACATGGAATTTGTATCATAATATCCCATGAAATCTATGCATGTGGTGCCAGATGTGTGTCATGGTAGCAAACCATGGTGTTTGCAAGATGCCAAAAGAGTTGTACCCATGCCCTCAGTACACTAACCACCTATCATTACATGGCCTCAGGTAGATCATCTACTTGGACCATGGGTATCCTGTGATTCAGACGTGATAGGTTTCCTTACACGTTTTGTAGCACCCTCTCGGCTTCTCCTCCCACAACTTCGTCTCCCCAGCTCCTCCGTCGATGATGAGGGAAACCCTTTGGCTGTTGTGGACCCATATCTGTGACACACAAATGTCTAGTCAATAATTAAGCACCATTCAAAAATATTTGTGTCCCAATTATACAAAAATACAAAAAATGAAATATGTAAAAACTTTTTGACATACCTATGTCACCATAAGCAGACCCTGGTGGAAGTGGCATGTCTGGATCTCCTCTGAAGTCCATCCCCTTGTAAGGATATTCATCCAGAGAAATGACCTTTCGTCACCACCAGTAGAAGAATTCGTAGTTGTAGGGTGTTGGAACCCTACCTCCTCCCTGCTGCCTCATCACCTTGGTCCACCATGCCATGGCTAGATCATGAGGTCCCCGTGGAAGAATCTCCACTCTAGGTCCCAAACCTGGAACCCGCTCGAAAAAGAAACTGCACAAAATGGAGGAAAACCCAAAATTCCTTTTACCCCCCTGTTTACATTCCATCAACTGGATCTTCATATTGGCTAGTAGTGAGGTACACCATTCGTACACTTTCGGTCTCTCACACTGCACTACATAAAACATGAAAATGATCTTCAGACTGAAGTTGTTTATTGCCCGGATAGGGACTTGACTCCCTACCTTGGGATTCCTTGCTACACAGTGGGTGTTGATATATTCTTCTATCTTCATCCCACTACCTTCTCCCTGTGACTTGAGTTTCACAACCTCCCCCCAGCATGATAGACCAGTCAGAAAGTAAATGTGCTCTACCTCAATTCTCAATGGTTGCCCATAGATATTGAAGATCTCTCTATCAAGGTCCTAGTAACCCACCAACATCTCCAACAACCTCACTTGGGCTCTCATTCCTTTCAGTGCCTAAAACCTATACAAACCACATCTCTTTAAGGCCATTTCCCCCCTGGATCTCGATCTACAGTGGCAACAACCTCCTCATTTTCCCTTTCTTTCCATTCAAGCACCATCCTGTCAAAGACAAACATAATTTTGAGTTAGAACCCTTCATTTTGGTCATTTTTTTTTTGAACACGGCTTCCTTTGCACACAGTCGCATGTAGGGCTCATTATACACACCATGTAGTTGATATAGGAGTGTATACCTCATCGTATACGCGACCCACTCATGGACAACCCACGTACACCGAAATCTATTCTTTGCACTTTAAATAACTTAAAACCTAAAAGCTAATTCAAAAATGTAATCCATTCAAATTGAAGAGGAAGAGATCAAGAATTACCTAATCCAGACAGCTCATGATTTCGTTGTCAAATTCTCTCGTAATCATCGTTTGAATATTGGAGGAATTTTTGTCCAATTTGCACTAGTTGGGTAAAAAATCAAAATGGTATAGTAATTTATCATTTTATTACTATTTATAAATAATTTTTACCCACTTTCTATAGTTTAAACCATTTTCAGCACCTAACGAACTAATACAAATGTGGATCGAGTTGGTTTTTGCAGTTTTAACCTTAGATTCTTGCAGTTTTCAGTACTTTGTTGACCATTTGTCACCTTGGGCAGGTATGTTCATTATCCAACACATAGGATAGGTATCCACTCTGTTATGCATTTTTCACATTATCCTATAACCGTCACTCTTTATTCCCTAGGTACGAACCCATTTGTTGTGACACAGAACTAGACATGGGTGCCCTAGTTAGATCCCCTACTGCATTTGGTACCCATCTAGAGATTTTTTCATAAGGACCGAGAGTCCCTCACAACTTGTAAACTTTATGTTGAGCCTCATTTCTCATTAATAAACATGCGACCTTTTACCCCGTGGAATCCCAAACGAGTTTAATTTAATCTCTTTTCCATATCATCTTTAAAAAGTGAAAATATCGTTGAGTGATTTGTACCTTTCACACTCATTAAATTGGATTTGAAAGATCATGAGTCTTAGTTAAGCTCTTTTCCAACTCGTTACCAAAAATAGAAAATATCGTCGAGTGAAATTGTCATTTTCACACTCGTAAATTGGATTTGAAAAGACGTTTACTTCGCACAAGTTTACCCCTTTTTCACACCAAGTTGTGATTGCATCTCATGCCCCTTCTTGGAGTATTGAGCCTATAGTTGGTTCTCGCTTTACGTTATAAACCATTTGACTCAGTAGTTTTTCATCCTCAACCAAGCATAGCCTTGTTTATATCCTTTGCAATTCGACACCATATACCTAGGAGGGAACATTCCCCAAGTGTCCATCTCCTGCATGCACTTCCCTACATTGAGCATAGGTATGTTCCACTACTGGAACTAGTTTTTCTTACTTGCAACACTCTTTTCCTCCTCTGTATCATAGCATTCCTTTTTTATGAAAAAACAAAAAAATATGGGTTGGAATGGAGTACTATATTATATTTGGCAGTAGTCGTGTCGCCTTTGAACAGAGCACAAAGTTATTGAGTCCATTTGTCACCATAATTTTGGGTTTAGCATGGCCTTAGGAAGTTGATCTCATTACACATTCTTCTCTACTGACTGGTTACTCTTCTAGTCCCTATAGAAAAAATTATTGATGCCTCCTTCATTTCATGGTTACATCATTGAGTCTATGTTGTTGGAGTCTACCATATGTCTCATGCTCTTTCTCAAAGGAATTCTATCAACCTGCATTGGCCACTCCTCAGAAATCTTGAATTTGCATGTCAGCCATAACCTCAGTTTGTCTCAGAATCACTTGATACTTTAGTCCTATCATGCACCCTGGCCCTACTTTCATCATTGGTATGTCACCTTGAACCAACTATCGACCTTTCATCATTGGTCATTGACTGGGTGGTTTCCCTTGTGTTTGACAGCAAGACATCTATTCACATATTCAGATTCATGAAGTGTCTTGGATTCCATTAGCCTTATTGGTGGTTTCCTCACCTTTGTCAGCAGTTTTCATCATTGGCTTCTATTCAGAAGGTCTTTTTAGTGTACCAATTTCACTTGGCAGACAAGAAAGACGCATAGGGATGTTGGTTCATGAACTTGTTCTTCATCCGATTTCCACCAAATCATGAAGTTGTTGCTTTGTACCTCGTGCTGACTAATGAGAGATTCCTTAATGCTCTCCTTTCAGTGGGTCTCTTTCCATCGAAATCATCCCATTTATTATGGAAATGAGGCCTAGAGTCTTATGAGTACCTTGAGGCTTGCAGTCATTAGTGGCAGGCTCTCTCACCATCGAAAGTTGGGAATACATTAATTTCTCTTGATCGATGGATTCTTCAGGTGTTCAACACTGACTCCTCTATTCACACTTGTAAGAATGTACTCAGTGCCTTGATACCTAATTTCATTATCGATACGTTGTCTCGCATTTGTTAACAATATGCATCAATGACTGGTAATCAAACAATGTCTCATTGTGTTCGAATGCAACTCCTTTATTCACATGATGTGGTCTTTCACATTTGGTAGATTGTGTAGAAGACTTGAAGACATCACTATGTGGCCACATATTTCCTGAGTTGTTGCTTCCCTTTCATTGGACCAATACCTATATGACTTCAGTGATCATGGGAGATCAGATTGTACTCCATGGTATACATATATCTTCAGATTGATTTTGAAACTGGTTCTACTAGGCCTTGTTCATGACTATCACAACTATCAGCATGTAACCACATTTGTATTTTCCTATTCATGGCCACAGACACTTCTTTGGTATATTTTTCACATGGACCTACAGCGTATTATTGGAAGTCATGTATGCAAACTCAGTGCAGAATGTAATGATAAATTGAGTTTGTCCATATAGTCCTCTACCAATCCACTTCTGGGTTATTTATAATGTATTTTGGCCATCGCAGATACTCCTCTAACCTCACACATTAGGGGGCATTCATTAGAGAAATATTTGCCTCACCCTATGCAATCTTGTAGAGAAGGCCTTATTCCATTTCCCTATCCAGACTTACTTTCCATGATTGATGAATCCAGAGACAAAAATAAATATTCTTCCACTTGTACGCACCTTGCAAGCTATACAACAAGCGTATATGCTGGCTACTCCACTACATCCCGTGTACATTAGGATTTGTGCCAGAAAAACAAAATTACATTTCAGGTTTCCATGTCATGAAAGGATATATCTGATCCTTGGCCTTCCATATACTAGAAATGTTTTGACTTGTCCCTTCAGTTGGATTTTGAAGGATATAAAGAATCCAATTATGAGCTAAGGAAAAGGGGAGAGAATTCAAATTTGGGAACAAAGTTACTCTGGAGAAATTATTACTTCATTATTGAGTCTGCATCCCTTTGTCCTTTAAATCTGAACACAGTGTTCAGCCCCCAATATCTTCCCTTATTGATGGAGAACCTTTTTGTCTCCATTATATAAGCTTGCCTTTGGAGGAGGATTGAAGTGGTGGAGGCCCAGTTGGAAGTAACTCGGTTTCTTGGTTATGAACTATGCCAACACAGAAGTCTGTAATGTTTCACTTATGCTGATAATTTATTAATAGAAATACTCCTTTCCCGTCCAATTGATATCTTGCAAATATATGTGTTATGATCCATGGGCATGTTTTTTTTGTATATTGATGGATTGTGCTATCTAATGTGCTAACCTGTTATATCATCACTATATGCTTTCTCTGCTTGTTTGTAGAGAACTTGTTGTGGGTATAAAGATTTGGGTTGAAGTGCTGAATAGTGGACATCATCAAACGTTTGGATGAGGTAGGCCTCTTTCGTATCTCTCTTGCACATTAGTTTATATAGCATATGATGGAATTGAGTTGATTTTTTCTTTCATACATGTCTGTTGTTGTTCACCCTAGACATAGAGAAATGTTCCTCGTAACATCCGCAACCAAGGAAAAAATTTTTAGAAACTCCATTTTTGTATGGATGTATCTATGAAAACTACCATGGTACTTGAGAACCAGATGTCTCTCAGAGACTTTGATACCCAAATTGTTGCGCAAGGTATGGAAGACATTGGTGAACTCTGGAACTGTTTGGTCCCTCTTTTATCTTAGTGTGTTCCATCCTGTATATAAGTCATCATATCTTCCAAAAGGGTAGTATTGTTCCTTAATAGCATCCCTGAAATAACCCCAAGTGGGTGCGACTACAAATAATGTGAAATCCCTTTGTTTCCTTTCGCTCAAAAAAAGTCTCCCACCTATCTTTGACATGGGGGACGACCATAACGAGAGTAAATGTAATATTTTCTCTATCGAAAAATTTATGGATAGAAAAAAACCCTTCTATAAGGTTTAACCATTTGTCTACAACATCAGAATCTATTTGAACTTAAAATATAGGGATATAAAAATTGATTTGTACCTTGAAGGAAGTGGTGCCTTTGCTCGAGGAACAAGGATTATTTTAGGGGCTAAATTTCTCTCATGGGCCAATTTTCCATGGTTTTTCCAAAAACAAGATTCGCTATTTTAAAACTGATTCACCCAAATTCTATAGGATAAAATTATTTTACCTTAAAAATCATCAAAAATTTATAAAAAATATATTAAATACTTATAAATTTGAATATTTTTACAAAAATATCGCCGATCATTTATATTTGGCATATGAAGGATTAGTAAGATTCACCAAGATTTCTACATTTTAAAATAAATTTCCATCCTTAAAATCATCCCTGTCGAGGAATATGCGTCTCTTGTTGGCAGTAATCAAAGGATTTGCTCAAAATTTTCCATAATCATGTTCCTCTATCGCATGAGGGCCTCCTGGAGCAACCATTTAGGATGAGTTGGTACATCAACTTCTTGGGGCCGTAACACTGGTATATCATATTTGTTTTAGTCACAGGCTAGCCTATTGGAAAGGTCTATACAAGGAATACACATTATTCCTTAACACTCTGACTTTTTCTAAAGTGTGACTGTGGAGAGCCCAAAAAAAAATCTTCAGGGCCTCACAATGGCCCCAGAAGTTTAGGACCCAAAAAGATAGAAAACAACTGCCAAGATGAAAATTGTATGTGAGCCAACTAGAATACATGGGTGTTGAACTGGAAGAGGTGGGTGGCCACCAATATCCACCTATATTATCCAAGTAGTCCAATGGTTGAATGACATGTAGCATTGGATAGCCAATGAGAGACTTCCACGTGGAAACCCGTCATTATCCAATATTGGTTTATATTGTATAAAAGTTTTGAAGTCAACAGGGTTCGACCCCATGACCTCCATAGCCACCAAAGCCTTAACATACCCACCACAACCAACATGCCACCATATGAGTCTTAACTAATTATGACATATATTATATTTAAAATGGTACAAAGTTTCATATGGCCGGCCAAAAGGCCAAGGGCCTAAGTCCTTGACCCTTGGCCCTTGGTCTATGCATGTACCATGTAAATGAAACAAGGGCTATTACAAATATTTGTGCGAGGTATTTAAAACTATATACTATATAATATATATAATATATCTATACGACATTATTTGTGGGGAGTTATAACTATAAAATATAGTTACATATGTTATTTATAACATATGGTAACAACAAACAACAAGAAGCCACAAAATATGGCAGTCGGTGGGAATGGAACCCCAACCCCACCAAATGTAGCACGACTTAAACTACTTCCGATAGCCAAATTTCGACTATTTGTGGTTAGTTCTAACTATGTAACAAAATGTATTTAATATCTATCCAATAATTTCATAATTTGGTTAAGAAGGGTGCCTTATTTAATGGCACGCAATGCAATGCATTGTACACACAATTTAATGCATGGTTTTCCTTGTAATGCATGCTGAGGGCACAAGGCACTTGAGGTAACACTGTAAAGCGTGTTGAGGGGTACCTTGATGGAATTTCAAGTATTTTATATCAATATTGTAGTATGTTTTGACAAGAATTCAACAATGCACTATGTTTCTGCATTTGAGCAACATATTTTCAGAGTGTCTTTTAAATTGTGTTTTTGTAAGCCTATATTGTAATGCAATTTGGTATTTTGAGATGATGAAGAATAATCATGTTATTTAAAGGGACTTTGAAGATGAAATGATGTATGTCAATTATATATGTAATTTGAGTTCTTTTATTTTTTGTTGTGTCATCTCATTTACATTTCATGTTTTTCATCAGTTTATGGGTTTATGGACAAGTAAGACATTCACATGATATTTTGCAAATAGTCAAGAAATCTTCAATTTCCTAAATCTGTTTAGATATTTATGTGTATTATAAACTAATTGACATCTAAGGTTTTTCAGGTTGAATTAGTATCAAAGTTTGTTAATATTTAAGGATCAATTTGGTATCAAAACTCGTGTGGTATTTACATATCACTCACACGTGTGGGGCTAGCCATGTGTGTAATTTCAGGAAGATTATAGAAGGTCCAAAATGATATCACTAATTGAGGGTTGAGGATGCAAAAACCCTAACCCTATATGGATATCAATCTATGTTAAATATCAGGCCACTAGGAATAGAAAGGGGTTCCATTCTTTAGAATTGTAATTTTTCCATAGTTGAATATAACATTTAGGAGTGGCATTTTGAGATCATAATAGAGGAGGTAGGAGATTATATAGCAGTTGTTTATGGCATATTGTCAAAGGAAACTCCATAGTGACTTCCCCTTTATTTGTACTTTTTTTCCATAACTAAAGAAAAGAAAGAAGAGCATAGGCCTCACCTTCTAGATGGGTTTTATTCTATATTAGGTTTCCTAGGATATATTTAATCTTAATTTGTGTGGATGGTGCATATATTTTCTTATTTTTTTCATTTTCATATCTGGTTGTTTTTACAAATACGAGCAATAAGATAGAAATAATTAATCTGTGATCTAAGGAAATAAATTGCATAATATAAGATTTTAGAATATTGTAATATCTATCATGAAAAATTGTTCCAGTAGAATATCCATGATAATTTATAGGTCACTCTGCATTCATTTAAAACATCAGGCAAGCACATAAGATATGAGGCTAAGACAATTTATTTTTGTAAAAGGAAAAAATGATGTATTTAAAAAGAGGAAAATGTCATGAGATCTCTTCTCCAATGTAAAGATTAAAAAAA
>JASDQU010735641.1:222416-234690 GCA_032191745.1 Picea mariana | reverse complement strand
ACCTTTGGTTGCATGGCCAAGGGAGAGGTGGTCTCATCACGAGCCAGCCTTATCATTTCTGTGAAGGTACTTGTGGGTAACACTGTCAGCTCTGGTCACCATGCCAAGGCAGTGTCCTCCGATTAGTCCTTGGATAAAAAGAATAAAAAGAACAAAATAAGATAAGAATGAAAGGCAAAAGGGCTTGGAAAAAAACTTGCATCCATGACAGGTACAACTCGCCTTCTACAAAAGCACCCACAGGTAAGACCATGCAGCCCTAACTCTCACTCTACCCTAATCCTAGACATCCCTCGACCACGTCACATTGATTTACATGGCTTGGATGATACCCCTTGGAGACTTTCCTTTTCTTATGGATGCTAGCCCAATAGGGTGTTTTGTCTTTTTCTTCAGCCTTGTATTGTAGGTCTCTGTAATGTCTTTGAGCTATTGAAGGATATATCAAGGTTTTTATGCATGTATTTGATAACATTGATGATGAAACATGATTTACATTGCTATGATCCTTGTGACTAATGAGCCCATGGAGGGCGAAGTTTTTGATGTGTAGGACCATGCCCGACAGACAGGTACCAAGTGGACCGGTACACATGGGGAGATGATTAGTTCGGACCTTCATGGGGTTGAAGAGCCCATCAGATGGTTGCTGGGACCCCATCGGGGGCATAGACAGGATAGTGATTGGTTGAGCCTTTGCACAAGAGGAGAAGGAGAACGTTTTCATCCAGGACGCCTTGGCTGAGCCCAGCCCAGTGAGGTTGACCCATTGCAGGTGGAACGTGCCCCTTTTGATGCCCCAGGACGTCATCTAGGAGCCATGACGTCACCTCCAGTGTATGGCATCTTGACAGAGCAGTTTGGCACGTGTGGCAAAGTTTGGAGGCCCAAGGAGGGCCAACGTTTGTCATCTTGTGTTGCATTTTGCCCTAAAAAGGGCCAACGTCTCCCTCAGAGGGGCTTGACGTCCTGTTTATTGCTCATTTATGGTTTTATTTAACAGTTTAATGTAAAACAGTATGATTTTTGGTTTGTAGCCTTGTCGGCTATTTTTAATGACCTAAAATTAATTGAAAGGTCATGATACAGTATATATTGAGGATGTTTTTCCCTCATTTAAACATAACACAACTCACGCACACTTGTGAGGTCTGATTTTTGCGCCCTACTAGGGTAGTTTTGTCTTCCAAGGGAGGCGCACTTGTTTATGGAAGGATTTTTTGGCATCTTTTGGCATTTCTCTTCAAGGAAGGTTTACAACTAGGGTTTACACATGCTTTTCTTCATGATATGTAAGTGATTTTCTTGCAAAACTTCTTAATTGAATGGTTGTAGGTTTACTTTCTTGCATTTGCTTATTAAATTGCTGATTTGAAACCCTAGGTAACAAGCACACAAGTAGGTCCTTGTTTCATGTCCCCTTAGAGAGAAATATTTCAAGCCATTGAAGAAGAAGGATTGAGCCTAGCCTTTGCTACACTCATCTTGCTTCTTCCCTTAAGCTAGCGATCAATTTTATAGGTTGAAAAGGGGGTGACGTCCTAGGCCTAGGTTATCTACACCTAGGGCCATCATCTTCTAGGGTTTGAAAGCCTTGCCTTTGCAACACTTTCTCTCACCTCATCCTTTAGTTAAATTTATCATTTATGCTAGCCATTTTGCCAAGTTGACCTAAGGAAGGAGGAAAGAGCATGATGCCTTGCCTAAGCAACACTGGAGTGAGCCTCTTTCCCCTAGGGTTTTGATTCTAGGGCCCTGCCTTTGCAGCACTTTAGAACCCTTCCCTCTTGTCTTTAAGTCTTCGTCCTTTCAAAACCTTGTGCCCTTTTCTTGTTTGACTCCATATACCCTAAGGCACTGATCTTAGATGCACAACGTTGAAGCCCTAGTGTTCAAAACAACTCTCAAAACTCTAAATCTTGAAACCCTAAGTAATTAAACTAACCCTAACTAAGGCTGATGTCATAATTGGTTATTTTGACGCAGCAAGCTTTTGCCTTTTATAAGCAATTGAATGATGATCTAAAGCATTTATTGATTAAAGTGTTGATTGGATACATTGTTGGCTTTATCATCTTGATAGTTATTGATGAATTAATGCTTTTTCCATAGCTAATTGACAAAACGTTGATATCTATTGCTTTACATTGCTTAAATTATATCAGATAGTCATATGAAGTACTAACCCTTTGGATATAGCCTGCATATATTGTTCTATTGTTTCTTTGTTCTAAGCAGGTGTTCTCATCTGGGACTATACTTCATTATTGGCTGATTAGCCGAACCTTCTGATCTTGGTGGTAACCTGTGAGGAGGAAACTTTAACTTTGACTTTATATCTCAGCCTCTTCAAAACCCCAGGTTGGCGGGGACGTCTCCCCTGGGTTAACCTCCCTAAATAGAAAGAACCTCCCCATAGTGGTGACATTGGGTGGGGAAGGTTCCTGTTACTCCAGTTTGGCCTCTATCCTTTAGCCTTCAACCTAAACTACAAACTGTGCGATAAGATCACACCCCCTTGGTGAGAGTGCCCTAACCCATTGTATGGTTTTTGATGATTATTTCATCTTATTAGAGATGTATACTATTTTTTTGATGGAGCTCTCCCCTTCATGCACACATTTTCATGTTGATTTGATCATCTTGAGATAGTTTGACCTCCTCTTGACCATGTCGAGTCTCCATGGCGAGAGTGCTTGGGTTCACATGCTTGTTTTCACATTGGAGATGTATTATTTAGAGGTGGATCATATCATTTTGATGGGGTGCTAGCTTTAATGCACACATGTTGAGGTGCTCCTCCTCACATATCATGATTTTATTCTTGAGATGAGGTTGCCCCCCTTGATTTTGGAGGTGGTTGAAGTCATTTTGACCTAGCACAAAGCTCATGGTACTATTTTGTGATTTGTTGACACCTTTCATTGGATCTATCTCTTGATGCCCATTTTTAGGAGTTGGTTACACATGGGAGAGGGGCGGCCTCTCTTGGAGGCCACACGACCCACATGGAGTGGTCTTCTCATGCATTTTTTATTATATTGATGGAGTTGGTTACCTTGGAGGCCACACATGCCATTTAATATTGGCACGATTTTGGAGGTGTATCGAACGAGTTTGAGGGGATGACCCTCATATTTTATGACTTGTTCACACATGTGGAGGTTGTTGATTTGTGTAGCTTCGGGCAGGTATTCTCATGTGGACCAGGTGCTAGGCACGTGGGAATCATCGTGGGCACCACATCACACTTTCGTTGGGGTGAAAACACCCTTGGAATGAAGCTGGGGCTTCATGAGCTTGACAATGGGCTTTGTGGGTTTGTGATGGGGCTTCACACCCACAGAGAAAGCCTAAATTGGTGTTGACTTGTGGAGGGGCTTCTAAGTTGGCCCCTTGACTTGTATATAAAGGAGAGAGGTCATTGTGACATTTCATAATTGTGATGTGACTAGTGTGTGGGAGCTTGGTGATTTCAGTCCAACCCTTGGTGACCTCAGTCCAACCATGGAGGCGGCTACTTAGCCTCAGTTTCTGCTGTGTTTTTGTCTTGTTTTGGGCAGGTACAAAGGAGGAGGAGGTCTGTGTGGTAGCTGGTTGCCAAGGAGGAGTAGGCCGCAACCTAGGTGAGGCTTGACCTGTTGAGAAGAAGTAGCAACAACTTGTGGAAGGGCTGGGCCAGCCTAGGAGAGGCAGCCACATGTATGTTGGTGACTCGGCCTTGTGAGGAAGGGCAGCCACAAGCCCGAGATAGGATACCACAGGGCTCGACCAGCTTGAAGGAGGTTGGAAAAAGGTAGCAGCAGGAAGGTTAAGGGTTCAGCCTATCGTAAGAATGTTGTCGCAGGTTGGGAGAACAACCTAAGTACCTTGGGCTAGGGTTACAGGACTGCTGTAGGTTGTTACAACAATGAAGGAGGTGGAAGCAAGGCTTTTGTGTGTGTGCAACAGGTCCAGGAAGCCGGCAACAACCTAGCCACAACAAGTATAGGAGCTGCACACCAACAAGTACATGGCCTGTACACCAATTTTGGGCAGGTTTGAGGCTTGTAAAGAAAGCCTTACAACCAAGGAAAAGGCTGCAATAGGTACAGGAAGGCAGAGCTGGGACAACAACTTAAGCACAGTCAAAGGATTGTCCTAGAGGTCTAAGACAACAAGACTAGAGGGCTACAACGTTGTTGTAGCAGCAGTAGATTAATGGCAGCTTGAGGACAGTCCTGGGCAGCATATAAGGGGTTGTTACAGGTGCGTAGCAACAACCTTGGGACAACCCTAGAAGGTTGTCACAAGTTAGAGAAAAGGGGTTGAGTCAGTAATCCCTTTGTAGTGATGTTTGGGTTAGCTTGGAGGGGAGATTGAGGACAACCAGAAGGGCTGTTACAATAGTACCCTAAGGGTAGTTTTGGAGCATCCAAGAAAGGGATAGACTTGTGCAAGGAGTTGCAGAGGAAGAGGAAGATTTGAGGGGGCAAGGAATGCCCTAACCCTCAACCTCAGTGCAATAGATTTGGGCACAGTTTTGTAAGTGATTTTGGTATTCTTCTTGTGTAAAATTGGGCCATGGTCCTTGGTATGGGAGCCCTTTATTTTGGATGTAAGAACAAGAGATTTTGGCATTAAATACTTGTGTACCTGTGTATGATTTAATTGTTAGTTTTATGTTTCACTGTGCTGAAGTAGTTAGGCATTTCAGTGCATTTATGTTTACAGTTCAAATTGGGTAAATTTGTGTATAATTGTTGAAACAATAGACCGGACTTGAGGTGCAATAAAATCTAACAGGGGTTAGGGTGGTTAAAACCAATGTTGAAAAACTTGGCATTGACAAAAAATTGGCGAGGGTCCGAAAAACATCAATTCGGAAAAAATCAACAAAAAATCGAAAAACCACAACAAACATTTAAAATTACAAAATATATTCATTTTTTTCACAATTTTAAACATATAAAACAACAACATAAGATAAACACATTGACACATAAATATAGAGAAAGCACTCACATATATGATGTGGATGCCAAATAGAAAATGATACATCAAAGTCGATACTGAATCCTAAACCCAGAACCAATACAAAATGACATCACATATGTAAGTATAAATGTATTTCATCATCACAAGGTAGATGTACAATGGAAAATGAAACAAAACTAGCAACTAGCTATCTAATATCAATGCCCTCTCCCCCTTTTACGAGAAAAGATAATGGGTTGTTAGTCAGGCCTGCCCTTGACAGTAGAAGGCCTTGAGTCTGATAGTAGACGACGATCGATGTGTGTAGAAGTAGGTGTATCAATAAGTGAAGAAGGTAATGCTGATGCTAGCACATCACCCTCCACGATGTCTTCAAGCTGCTCCTCCTCCTTCTCCCACTCCTCCTCCTTGTTGAAATATTGTAACTTTGAAGAATATTCTAATTATATTTGAGTGATTATTTAATAGATCAAATCCCCTTTTGCAGATTGATCAAGTCGGGTCTTGTATAAGATCAAATCCCCTTTTGCGAATTGATCAAGTTGGGTTTTGTATAAGATCAAATCCCCTTTTGTGGATTGGTCAAACTGTATTTATATAGTGGTATTTGTATAGTCGGCCCCTAGTAATTATAAAGTGGCTTTAGCCACTTCTAGGAGAAGTCGACTCAACCATGTGAAGAGACACAAGCTTAGCGCCATCTCACACTTGTATTATTATGTGAGGTTGGTGTCTCATTTACACTCACTCACTCATCTAGTGCACATATCTTGAAGGCAGTTGCAGGAGGAAAGAGAAGGGAGACGCCTGCTCCGGCTTGTTCTATCTTTGGTGTTTTGGTCTTAGTCTTGGCATTGTATTGGCAATCTATTATTGAGGAAGTTTTTGCTGGGTTTTCTCCCCCATGAGGGTTTACGAGGATAAAATGCTGCGTACCTTGTGATTGTGTTTCTTTCAGTGATCCTCTTTATACTATTGTTTTGGAATTGCTTTGAATGCTCATGTAATTTGGAAATAACCTAATAACAACAATAAAAACTTAACATGGTATCAGAGCTTGACTGGATGGAGCATCTTTCACTGGGTATCTAGACGTCACTGTTGTCGTACAAGAAAATTAGGGCTTTTTATTGAAGAGAAATTTTTGACCAAAAATCACCTTGGGAAGTGAGCCCTGCCCTAGCGCATCTTTTGACAGCTTGAGCGAATTTTTTCAGTGGCTAGATTTTTTGGAAAGTCAAACCCTAGTTTTGACTAGTACCAAAAAACCAGGAAACCAAAACCAGTGCTAGAAGTACGAGTCCAGAATTGCGTAGGTCAAGTTTCAAGGGGTTAAACTTGGAATTTTCTGAAACAGTCAGCTCCAACAAACTCGCCTCAACCCAACACACCTCCTGGTAAGTTCAGTTTCATTTTTTGAGCACTTTCATTTTCTGGTCATTTTCTTAGCTCCAGGTCAAGATCTCTGCAAGCACCAAGCTTGTTGACAAGCTAGAAGGTGTGGAAAATTTTTCGTGCTTGGAAGTACAAAATTAGACTCATTCTTGAAGAGAATGACCTTGCAAAATTCATAAAAGAAAATGTATCGGAACCCGAAGAAAACAGAACCAAAGAGAAGTATAAGAAGGATATGATTAAGGCTAAAAGATTAATTGCAGATTCCATTAAAGACCACTTGATCCCTTAAGTCTCTTCTAAGAACACTCCAAAAGATATGTTTGATGCCCTAGCCAGAACGTATGAAGGAAAGAACATCAACCGGAAGATGAACTTGAGAACACAACTCAAGAATACAAAGATGCAAAAAGGAGAAATTGTTCAAGACTATTTCTCTAGGGTTTCTCAATTCAAGGAACAATTAGAGGCAATTGGAGACAACTTAGATGAAGATGAACTCGTAATGACAACTCTTAATGGTCTCACAAGACCTTGAGATGCCTTCATCCAAACTATTTGTGCAAGAAAAGAGAAACTCTAATTTGACAGTTTATGGGAAGAATGTGTTCAAGAAGAAGCAAGAGTGGCCAACCGAGAAGCCGTCCTATTAAGGGATGAAGATCAAGCCCTAGCTGCTCATGCTAAGGGTGGAAAGGGAAAGTCTCATTTTCAAAAGGAGACCCACTTTCATAAAGAGTCTCACTCTCCAAAGATATTCCATAAATATCATAAGGGTAAAAGAAAAGGAAACGATTTCTCCTCTTACCAATGTTATCATTGTGATAAGATGGGACACATCGCTAAGAATTGTCCTACCAGAAGGGAAGAATACAAGAGGAGAAATAACAAAAGACATCATGCCCATGCAATTGAAGATGATGAGCCACCCAATAAGTTAGCTAAAGAAGAGATTGAAGAATATGTTTTGTTTTCTGCTCTCTCAAGATCTGTGAAACCTGGATAGGATACTTGGCTCATAGATAGTAGTGCCTCTAAGCACATGACAGGGCAGAAGAACACTCTCTCCAGCCTTATAGAAAAGGACTTCCCCAAAAAGTTTCACTCGGAGATGATTATCAGTACCCTATCAAAGGAATGGGAGAAGCCACGTACAAACTTGATTCAGGAACTCCAATGAGAATGAAGGATGTACTCTATGTACCAGGTTTGAAAAAGAACTTACTTTCTATTTCAACCCTATATAAGAAAGGTTTCAGGGTTGCTTTCATAGATGGTAAAGTTCTTATGTGGTCTAAAGGAAAAACTATAGAAGATGCAATTGTTATTGGAATAAAAGAAGGTGGTTTGTACAAGTTAAAGGGTCACTCAGATGTAGCTTTGACTCACTCTACTGAAAGTCCTTGTGAACTTTGGCATAGAAGACTAGCTCACATCAACTACAAAGCCTTACCATATGTAAGCAAGGTAGTTAGAGGTTTACCATAACTAAAGGTTGATCATGAAGGTGTATGTAAGGGATGTGCAAAAGGAAAGAACATAAAGAATCCTTTTCCAAATAGCGACAGTAAAGAAGAAGGAATTCTGGAAGTTGTCCACTCAGATGTATGCGGTCCAATGCCATAAACCTCTCTAAGTGGGTATGTATACTATGTATCTTTTATTGATGATTACTCTCGTAAGACTTGGGTTTATTTCTTGAAGTCAAAAGATGAAGTACTTGGAAAGTTCAAGGAATTCAAAGCCTTGGTAGAAAACCTCTACGAAAGAAAAATCAAGATACTTAGGTCAGACAATGGAGGAGAGTACACTTCAAATGAATTTGGAAGCTTTTGCAGAGATGCCGGGATTAAGAGGGAGCTCACCACTCCCTATAATCCTCAACAAAATGATGTAGCAGAAAGAAAGAATAGAACAATTATGGAAGCAATAAAGACTATGATTCACGATCAAGATCTTCCAATGCACTTATGGGCTGAAGCAGCAAGAACAACAATATATGTCCAAAACAAATTATCCCATAGTGCACTTGGATTCAAAACCCCCGAAGAAATGTTCACTAGAGAGAAGCTAGAAGTAAGCCATCTCAAAATATTTGGTTGTCCAGTATTTGTACACATTCCAAAATAAAAGAGAACTAAGTTGGATCCTTCAGGAAAGAAGAGAATATTTGTTGGATACTGTGAGGTCTCTAAGGCCTTTAGAATTTACATACCGGGTTACAATCATATTGAGATCAACAAAGATTTAACCTTTGATGAAAATGCAACACTCAAAAGATCAAGGAAATGCCAGCTTGAAGAAGTATATGAAGAAGAACTTGTAGCTACTAGAGTTGCAGAACCCGTGAAGGAAGTTAAAATTACCCTTGATGATGAGATTCCAGAAGATCATGATAAGATAGATTCTCAAGAACCTTCCCGTAGATATGATATGATATGAAAGAATTTATTCAAGATGTAGATAAGTATGGTGCCCCAGAAGGAACCATGAGACAAAGCAAGAAGCCTAAGCCATTCTCCAACTATATGACCTTGATGTGTGATCTCGTAGAGAAGGAACCTACTTGCTTTGAAGAAGCCGTTCAAAAGAAAGAATGGATGAATGCCATGACAAAAGAATACCAGTCCATTATGAAGAATGATGTATGGGAAGTAGTTCCCAGACCAAAGAACAAAGATGTGGTATCTTCCAATTGAATATACAAAATAAAGCATGCAACAAACAAAAGCATTGCAAAACATAAGGCAATATTTGTGGCTCGTGGACCTTCTCAAAAGGAAGGTATTGACTATGAAGAAAGATTACTGTAGCTAGATACACTTCTATCAGAACCATCATAGCTCTTGCAGCCAAAATGAAGTGGAAGTTACACCAGATGGATGTGAAAACAACTTTCTTAAATGGTGTTATTGAAGAAGAAGTGTATATAGAACAACCATAGGGGTTTGAAGTTGAAGATAGAAAGACTCATGTCTGCAGTTTGAAGAAAGCTTTGTATGGGTTGAAGCAAGCTCCTAGAGCTTGGTATGGCAGGATTGATAGTTTTCTAACAAGCTTGGGCTTTACCAAGAGTAAAGTTGATCCTAACCTATACTTCAAGGTTATGAATGATGAGCCAATTATATTGCTACTATATGTGGATGATTTATTCTTGAACGGAGAAGAAAAGCTCATCACAGATTGCAAGAAGAAGCTCGCTACAGAGTTTGAAACGAAAGACCTAGGCCCGATGCATTATTTCTTAGGTCTTGAAGTTTGGCAGAGCCCAAAGAAGATTTTCCTTAACCAAGGGAAGTATGCAGTTGAAATACTGAAGAGATTTGACATGTTGGAATGTAAATCCATGAACACACTCACGGAAACGAATTTGAAGCTCTTGGTTGATACGTCGTCAGAGTTGGTTGATGCTACTCTATACAGACAAATTATTGGATTGTTGATGTATTTGACGAAGACAAGGCCAGATATATGCTTTGCTGTGAACACCTTGAGTCAGTATCTGGTGGAGCCCAAACGTGTTCACCTTGTAGCTGCAAAGCATGTGATGAGATATCTTAAGGGTACGTTGGATTATGGTCTCTCTTATATTGGAGATCATGACTTCAGACAATATGGTTATACTGATTCAGATTGGGCTAGAAGTTCTTCAGACAGAAAGAGCACTTCAAGATGTTGTTTCAGTTTGGGGTCAACCATGACTTCGTGGCAAAGCAGGAAGCAATCCAGTATTGCTCTCAGCACGACAAAAGCGAAGTACATTGTAGCATGTTCTGCTAGTTGTGAAGCCATATGGTTTAGGAAGTTGTTAACAGGTCTGCCCGATCTGGAGATGGAAGCCACCGTGATTCTATGTGATTACCAAAGTTGTATAAAGATGACGGAGAACCCAGTGTTCCATAATAAGTCGAAGCACATAGAGATCCAGTACCACTACATTCGTGATATGGTGCAAAGAGGAACAATAAAGCTCCAATATGTTGGCACATATGAGCAGGTTGTAGATGTGTTGACCAAGCCTCTGTTTTGTGTGAAGTTTGAGTACTTCTGAGACAAGCTTGGTGTTGTCCGAAAGGACCTCCCTCGAAAGGGGGAGTGATGTTGATGATACTATGGTATCTTGACCAATAGCGGGTAACTCTGTTAGGATTTTATATCCTAGGGGATTGATCATCCCTGGGTAGATCCCGAAGGTCCTGTAAGGACGATCTGTTAGAGTACCTGTGCATGTATATGCCAGCTGTGGTTAGTAGTGGTAGCTCCGTTAGGATTTTATATCCTAGGGAATCTTATGATTCCTGGGAAAATCCCAAAGGTCCTGTAAGGACGGTTTGTCAGAGTACCACGTGGTAGCTTGTTAGGATTTTATATCTTAGGGAATCTTATGATTCTTGGGCAGATCCCGAAGGTCCGGTAAGGATGGTCTGTTAGAGTACCACAAATGTTGTTGTTGATGCACCTGCCTCATTTTGTTGCCACATGTTGATGACGATGTTGTTCCAACTTCGTGCTGTTGATGATGTTGTTCCAACTTCCTGCTGTTGATGATGTTGTTGTTCCAACTTCGTGCTATTGATGTTGATGTTTCAACTTCATGCTGGTGATGATGATGATGTTACTCCAGCTCCTTGTTGTAAGCGATGATGATATTGATGATGAGAAAAACTTTCGATGATTTATAGATGTGCCAGTCAATGTTCCAGATGTTGATGATGATGCTGCCCTCTCCTTCTCTTGATGATGTTGTATTGAGTCATGTTAGTAGAATACCCTTCTCGTTAAGGGGGGGTGTTGAAATATTGTAACTTCAAAGAATATTCTAATTATATTTGAGTTATTATTTAATAGATCAATTCCCCTTTTGCGGATTGATCAAGTTGGGTCTTGTATAAGATCAAATCCCCTTTTGTGGATTGGTCAAACTGTATTTATATAGTGGTATTTGTAAAGTTGGCCCCTAGTAATTATAAAGTGGTTTTAACCACTTTTAGGTGAAGTCGACTCAACCAAGTGAAGAGACACAACCCCAACGTCATCTCACACTTGTATTTATATGTGAGGTTGGTGTCTCATTTACACACCCTCACTCACTCATCTAGTGCGCATATCTTGAAGGCAATTGCAGTTGCTCGAGGAAGGAGAAGAGAGGCACATGCTCAATCTTATTCTATCTTTGGTGTTTTGGTCTTAGTCTTGGCATTGTATTGGCAATCTATTATTGAGGAAGTTTTTGCTGGGTTTTCTCCCCCATGAGGGTTTCCCAGGATAAAATGTTGCGTACCTTGTGATTGTGTTTCTTTCATTGATCCTCTATATACAATTGTTTTGGAATTGCTCTGAATGCTCATGTAATTTGGAAATAACCTAATAACCACAGTGAAAACTTAACACTCCTCCTCCTCCCCTTGTTGCTCCTCTCGCTGTTGTTCAGGTTCCTCCTCCAACCATGTAGGTGCCTCGTCTATGATAGACATCTCAGCCTCCACCCTCCACTTAGACAATACATCAATATTGTCCAAGGAAATGGCATCCACATGCAATGTTCTTTCCATTTTCCTCAACCATAGTCAGAGATTGTAATGGACATACACCAAGTCATTGAGACGTGAGACCTCCAACCTATAAGAGGGTCATGAAAAATTTAACGAGTCTTGGGGGTGATAATATATTAGAGGGCCATAGACTCATAAATTACAATTAATGTAATTGCTTTTTTAAAGTTTAAAATTCTAACCTGGTGCGTTTCTTTGAGTATATTTTTTCAAATACACTCGAATTGCGCTCACATCTTGAAGAGCTATAGGTTTGATTGATGATTCAGATGGAAAATCTCTGTAAATTTGGTGCCCTTGCACCATAGTTTTGCCACCAAACATCTACACCAAATAAGAAAGAAAGAGAA
>JASDQU010735641.1:153691-184664 GCA_032191745.1 Picea mariana | reverse complement strand
CCAAAAAACGGTTAAGGTACGAACTCGGTTTTGGCTAGTGCGAACATACTGGGTTCACAGAATCACACAGGTCGCTTCACGGTTCTGGTTTCAGAGATGCGTAGTTATGCAGAGGTCCAACACAGAGGCAAAACAGTTCAGGTGGAGGACGACCAACGAACTCAGGCGGAGGATGGCAGAATGGAAATCGCCTCCATCACGGTTTGACTCTTTGGGTTTTAGCTGCATGCGCCCAGGTCGACACCTGTCTTCCTGGAGCTGCATGCACTCCACTTAGCATACGTTCATTTTCCAGGAAATTAGGACAACACTGATCAATTATCCACCTTAGCTTTTAGAAAATAATAATAAATTATTATCCCCTTTAGAGGTAATCCCCCTATCTTAGCCCCTAGGCCCACACACTTAGCCTCCTCCCTTACCCAACCTTGTGGAAGCTTAGTCCCCCATCACTCTTTCTTCTTGGTCGGTCTACATGCAGCGATGTGTATATTTTATTAATGATCTGCATAATTACATATACAAAATCAGGCTCATGGCCTTAAGCATCTAGGCTCTCTAGCCTAAATAAACATATAAGTCTTCAACTTATAATTGCTCGGCTCACCAGCCTATAAACATAATTACAATACATAAATATAACTAGGGCTCATCCTTGGGGTATTACAATCCACTCCCCTTATTTTTGCACTGTCCTCAGTGCAACTTCTACACAACATCAACAAGATTTCCAAAATCTTCAAAAAGATGCGGGTATTCTGCCCGCATAGCATCCTCATGCTCCCATATTGCGTCCTCAGGACCGTACCATATCCACTGGACCTTTACAAGCCCTATGGCTCGACTCTAGAGCTGCTTGCTTTTTCGGTCCAATATATGCATCGAATGCACTTGCAAGACGCTTTCTTGCTCCACCTGAATCACATTCCAATCAATTACATGATTAGCATTAGGTATATATTTCTTAAGCATTGAAACATGAAACACATTATGTATAGTCATGGATGCAGGCAATGCAAGCATATATGCAACTGGTCCAATCCTTTCTAGGATTTCAAATGGCCCACAATATCTGGCCGCCAGCTTGGAACAGTTTCCCAGTTTCAGGGAACTCCTGTTAGCTTTTACTTTCAAGAAAACATGTTCTCCCACTTTAAACTCTGTGTGGGTTTTGTTTTTATCAGCATAACTTTTCTTCCTGTCTTGGGCAGCCTTCAAGTTTTTCTTAATCTTCAACATTTTCTCTTCCATTTTCTTGAACAACTTTGGCCCAACTATTGTTCTGTTAGCTGGGTTATCCCAACTTACTGGGGTGTTGCACCTTCTGCCATATAATGCTTCAAATGGGCTCATCTTTAGTGATGCTTGATACCCATTGTTGTAGACAAACTCTACCAAGTGTAGGTATTCTTCCCATTTAGATGGGTTATTCATCACATACATCCTTAGTATGTCTTCTATCTCTTGGTTCACCCTCTTTGTCTGCCCATCAGACTCATGATGATATGTTGTGCTAAAGTTCAGATTCGTTCCAAACCCTTTGAATAACCCCTTCCATAACTTTGAGGTAAATTTCGGGTCTCTGTCAGACACAATTGTCTTGGGAATATCGTGCAATCTTGCTACTTCCCTCATATAGATATCAACAACATGAGCTGCCTTGTGAATAGTCTTCAATGGAATAAAATGGGCAACTTTAGTAAGCTTATCCACCACCACCATGATGGAATCATGCTACTTGTTTGTTCTGGGTAATCCTGTGATGAAATCCATTGTCACCACTTCCCACTTCCACTTAGGAATGGACAATGGATGTAGCAACCCTGCTGGGTGCCTATGCTCAGCCTTGACCTTCTGACACTTCATACATCTAATGATGTATTTTGCAATTTCCTTCTTCATACCTGGCCAAAAGTATTGGCTCTTGACTGCTCCCACTGTTTTCTGATATCCAGGGTGCCCAACATAAGACACATTATGCATTTCCTTCAAGATCATAATTCTCAATTCCTGGGAATTAGGTACATAAATTCTGTTTTTATATAGGAGTGTTCCATCAGTTCCCAATTTATAATCTTCCACTTTCTGTAGCATCTTACCTTGCTGTATCTTTGCTACCAATTCCCTGTACTGCAAATCTGCATTTGCAGTTTCCAAAATTCTACCTTTAATATCAGTTTGATACATGCTGATGGCCGTACCATGTAGTTCATGCATTCTTCTGCTGAGTGCATCAACCACTTTGTTCTCTTTTCCTTTGATATGCTTGATATCAAAGTCATACTCACAAAGAAATTCCAACCACCTACTCTGCCTAACTTTTAAGGTTGGCTGATCAAATAGATACTTTAGACTATGATGGTCTATCCCGAGTTCAAACTTCTTTCCCATGAGGTAATGCCTCCATTTATTTAAAGCATGCACTATGGTTGCCAACTGCATGAGTTGCATAGTTATTTTCATGCTCTTTCAATTTCCTGGACTCATAACATATTACAAATTCGTTTTGGCTGAGGACTCCTCCCAATCCTTCTTTGCATGCATATGTGCAAACCACGAAATCCACATTTGGATTTGCAATCCTCAGGATTGGAGCATTGGTTAACAACTGCTTCAATTGCTGGAAGCTTCTCTCACACTCTTCTGTCCATTGAAATTTCTTTTCCTTCCTTTGCAAGGAAGTGATAGGGTGAGCTATCCTTGAGAATCCTGCAATGAACCTTCTATAATAGCCATCTAGACCCATAAATGATCTGACTTCTGTTACATTCTTCGGCACTGACCACTCACTAATGGATTCTATCTTCTCAGGATCCACAACTATCCCATCTTTAGAAATGATATGCCCCAAATAATGGATCTGCTTTTGATAAAAGGAGCACTTGCTCAATTTGACATACAATTGGTGCTCTCTTAGCACTTGCAACACCATCCTCAGATGCTGTTCATGCTCTTCCTCCGATTTGGAATACACTAGGATGCCATCCAAAAAGACCATGACAAACTTGTCCAGATATTCCATGAATACACCATTCATTAAACACATGAAAACAACGGGTGCATTTGTTAACCCAAATGACACCACTGTGAATTCATAATGACCAAACCTTGTTCTGAAGGAGGTCTTGCCGATGTCTTCATCCTTTATTCTTACCTGGTGGTATCCTGACCTGAGATCTATTTTTGAAAATATCTTGGCATCCTTCAATTGATCAAAGAGATCATCGATCCTTGGCAAATAATACTTGTTCTCAATAGTCACTTTGTTTAGTTGTCAAATCGATTCACAATCTCAAGGTTCCATCTTTCTTCTTCACGAACAGGACCGGGGCACCCCAAGGTGACACACTTGGGCGTATATACCCCTTCTTTAGAAGTTCTTCAAGCTGCAATTGCAGTTCTTTTAGCTTTGGTGTATTCATCCTGTAAGGAGCTTTCGACACTGGAGTTGCTCCAGGCATCAGATTTACAGAAAAGTCAATATCTCTCTTTGGGGGTAGTCCTGGTACCTCCTGGAATACATCTTCAAAATATTTTAGTACCGCAGTCCTCAAGATTTTATACTTTATCCTTAGGTGCTTCCTCCATGTGGGCTGCAAATAATTGACAACCTTTCCTGTAGCACTTCTTCAGCTGCATTGCCGAGATTTCCCTGACAACAACTGCTCTAGGAATTTCTTGGACTGTTCTCTGATTCCCTTTCTCATCCAGGCAAGTGAATTCCTTGTTATGACAGTCTAGGATGGCATGGTGTTGGTCCAACCAATCCATCCCAATTAGACAGTCATAGGAACCTAAAGGTAGAACGTTCAATTCAGCCTTTGTTCTCAGTCCATTCATGTCCACTGGACAAGACTTAACTAACTCAGTAACTTTTCTTTTGGCTCCTGTAGCCAGTTGCACTAACCAATATTTTACATGCTTGCTTCTTGGTAAATGCAAACTTTTCACCATTCTAGGATCTATATAACTATGACTAGCCCCTGAATCAATTAAAATAGTAAAGGCATGGTTGTTGATCATACCTTCCACTTCAATCATGTGTGATTGAAACCCATCTTGGTTGTTGTCCATGGCTGCATAGATCCTTGGTATTCTACTGCCCATATCTTCCACTGTTTCTGCCTGCTCTACATTGTGGATAGTTCTCATCTTGTCACTTCTGTGGGGGAAATCTCTGTACCTATGATTTCCTTTACAACCCCAACATTCCATAGGTGTCTGTCTTGGAATTTTCTCACCTACTTCAACCTTCTTGGGCTCTCTAAAAGATGGTTTTCCTTGAGGATTGTTTCTGAAAAAGGATGGCTTAACTCCCTTCTTCCTCTGATCTATCTTAAAATTCTTCTTGTCTTCCCAAGCCTTTCAGAAAGTGGGTTTTCACTTTGCTGCTCATATAAGCATTTTTTTCTCCTTATGGTTTCTTCCATAGTCTTAGGATCATCATATTGGATCTTGTCACCGATGGAAGGTGGCAGTCCACTCAAATACCTTTGAATTTTGACACTCTCATCCTTGATGAAAGGAACATACTTCAATAATTCCAAAAACATTTGTTCATATTTATCAATGGGCATGCTACCCAGCTTGAGTTCAAAGAACTCTTTCATCTTTCTGTCATAGTATCTCTTAGTCAAGTATTTCTTTTTGAAATACTTTTTGAATTCCTTCCAAGTAATATATTTCTCTTTAATGTGCTGCACCTGCACAAGCTGATCCCACCACATGGATGCTTTTCCTTTCAGTTGATACATTTCAATGCTTCCTTCTGCACGAGGGGAATAATTCTGCAGTTGGAAATATTTCCTCATGCCAAGCAGCCATGTCTTGGCATCTTCTTCCTTCTTGTTCTCTCCATCAAACGTAGGAGGTTTAATCTTGTTCATTTCACCCTTCAGTTCATCCACTCCCGATCTCCTGTGTTTTCTGGTAGGAGATGGGCTTGAACTATTGTGTGCTCTCCTCTTGGAGTGATTCAGGGAGTGACGATGATGCCTGCTAACACTTCTTGATTTACTGGAGTCACTCTCCTTATCCAATTTCCTTTCTATCCTTTCCAGGCTTCACATCAACTTTAAGTTGAATTCTCCTTGTTGATTCCTGACTTTCATGAGCTTTCTGTTATCTTCTCGGTGAATCTGAATATCCTTCTGCAATCTTTCAATGATTTTCATCATGCGCCCTTCCTTATCTATCCCTTCTCCATGCCCATTGGAGTTCGATCCTTCAACTCCCAGATGGACATCCATTCCTCTTGCTTCATTCTCTGAGCTAGAAGCATTCTGTGCCTCCTCCATTTTTCTGCACTCTGCGGCAATTCAGTTCGGTTCTGCAAATCGTTGACTCTGCAAACACAATGTGCAGTCAATCGAAATTTGTCAGGCCATCATCCCTTAACAAATTTCATGGCATTCATAAACCACTATGATTTAAGAAAACGCTCAATTTTCATTTTCTGTGATTCTTGTTCAATCAAGAATCCCCGCAGATTTCTTCTTTTTGAGCTCTGCTCTACTATAATTTTCGGGCACTAGCCACTTTATCTTAGATCCAACCCATGCGATCAAGGTCCATGACCAAGCGCTAGATCAATAGGTGCTTACTCGGAACTTCGGGCCTACAGCTTCAGAAGTCTTCAAAGCACATCACAACATCTTTCTGAGTTCCAAACTAACGAACTTACGAAGTGGGGTGGATCAACAATCCACTACTACTCGACATCCAATCAGCTGCTACCCACTGTGCAACTTTCGTCATCGGAGCTTCGGGGCTTCAGAAGTTCGAGACTTCTGAGCATCGGAGGTTTGAAACCTCAGTTTTCGAAAGTTTTCTCGCTTGCTTGCTTCCAATATTCGACTTTCGAACTTCCAGACTTCTTTACCCTCCAGGTCCACATAGTACAGATGTCACCAACCCAGGTGGTGGCACGTGGAATGCCTAGAAAGGTCCATGTCACCCTTGGCGACATCATCCGGCCCGACCACTTTTTCTCCTTTCGCTTCGGAGCTTCGGACTTCGGAAGTTTGTGCATTAGCACATCCCACTTCTTCCAACATTCGAAATCTGAAGTTACGGTCTAACGGTAAGGCTTCAAGGATAACCCTCCTGCACCTTCTCCAGATTCGACAGTCGTAAAGGATTTCCCTTCCTTCCGAACAGAGGCTACGACCCACATTACTCTGCGACCCAATACCACGTCTGTCGTGGTTTACAATAATGCTACACCTCCTGAGCTTCATAACACGACCAAGGCAACCTCTTGGCACTCAGGAATGTTCTGAGGTTCAAAACTGGTTCCTCCAGACACAATTTCCACTTGAAACCTTGGGTCCAAAGACCATTTATCCATCCCCTCCAGGCTCAGTGCTTGAACCTTGGCACTGACTTTGGATTTTGTCTACTTCGAAAACAATTCTTTCCGAAACTATTACTTCAATTTCCACTAACATGGCCCATCCAGGCTCAGTGTTGAAAACCTTGGCTCTGATACCAATCTGTAATGTTCCCGACCATCAACACCACTGCTGGGCGACGCTACCAAAACTTCTTGTCTTCAACAGACTATCTTTGATACCAATCTGTAACGTCCCCGACCATCAACACCACTACCGTGCGACACTACCAAAACACCTTGTCTTCAACAAACTAGCTCTGATACCAATCTATAACGTCCCCGCCTATTACGGGCCAGGGAAACACCACTGCGGAACATATAGTATACATAACATGCATATTTAACGACTTTAAAACCCTTATCACTTTGTTACTACTACCATACAGACTCAAATGGAATTAACAACAATTCATACATGCAACGAAATACATGATAACATTCAAGAATCACAAACATGCATAACATACATAATTAAGCATAGAATGATACTTATCTTTTAACTGGAGTAAATCCACCAACTGCGTTCAGACCTTTCACGAACCTCCTAGCCATAGACCGTACTGTTCATCATTCTCAGCAGTAGGTCACCCCCGAGCTAGGACTAAACTCCACCGGGCAAGGAATTCCTAGGCTAGGCAAGGTCAACAAGGAAGTCACACAGTTCACGAGGAAGGATTCTCTCCCAGGAGCCACTTACATCCACTGCTCACAGACTCTCATTCCCCACATGCCTATCCCACCCCAGGAGTATACCCCTTCACTATCACACAGTCCATCGGATGCTCCACCTCCCTTTCCTTGGGCTTCAGCAACAGGCCAGACCGGAATTCTCAGAGCTCCGTAGTAGCTATGAGACTCCCTCCAGGAGAACTCACTCCTCAACACACTCTCTCACCTGGAGAGAGTTGCTCATAGGCCTGGCAACCTGCTTCTTCAGTCAATCCTCGACTCAGATCCAGCAAGGCGAGGAAAACAACAACTGGTCAATACAACTCATGAATATAGAAGGTAACAACCCAAAAAACGGTTAAGGTACGAACTTAGTTTTGTCTAGTGCGGACATACTGGGTTCACAGAATCACACAGGTCGCTTCACGGTTCTGGTTTCAAAGATGCGTGGTTATGCAGAGGTCCAACATAGAGGCAAAACAGTTCAAGTGGAGGATGACCAACGATCTTAGGCAGAGGATGGCAGAATGGGAATTGCCTCCATCACGGTTTGACTCTTTGGGTTTTAGCTGCATGCACCCATGTTGACACCTGTCTTCCTGGAGCTGCATGCACTCCACTTAGCATACGTTCCTTTTTCAGGAACTTAGGACAACACTGATCAATTGTCCACCTTAGCTTTTAGGAAATAATAATAAATTATTATCCCCTTTAGAGGTAATCCCCCTATATTAGTCCCTAGGCCCACACACTTAGCCTCCTCCCTTACCCAACCTTGTGGAAGCTTAGTCCCCCATCACTCTTTCTTCGTGGTTGGTCTACACACAACGATGTGTATATTTTATTAATGATCTGCATAATTACATATACAAAATCAGGCTCATAGCCTTAAGCATCTAGGCTCTCTGGCCTAAATAAACATATAAGTCTTCAATTTATAATTGCTCAGCTCACCAGCCTATAAACATAATTACAATACAGAAATATAATTGGGGATCGTCCATGGGGTATTACATAAAGAGTCTAACCCCCAAAACAAATTCATACATAAAGAATCTCAACCAAAGAGATTCCAGAAGAAAGGACAAAGAAAAGAAAGAGACTTCTCATCTTACCAATGCTATCATTGGGACAATATGGGACCTATTGCGAGACATTGTCCAGCTAAACGAGAAGAATACAAGAGGAAAAACAAGAGGCATCATGCCCATGCAGTTGAAGATGAAGAGCCACCCACAAAGATGATAAAAGAACGAATTGAAGACTATGTCTTAATCTCAGCCCTCTCAGGATCAATATCACCTAGAGAGGACACTTGGCTCATTGATAGTGGTGCCTCCAAGCACATGACAGGTCAAAGAGATATTCTCTCTTGCCTTTCAGAAAAGAAGTTTTCTCAGAAAGTTACACTTGGAGATGATTTTCAATATCCTATCAAGGGAGTAGGAGAATCAAACTACAAGCTTAATTCAGGGACTCCAATGAAGATGAAGGATGTACTCTATGTACCAGGTTTGACAACGAACCTACTCTCCATATTAGCTTTAGCAACGAAAGGCTTCAGAGTTGCCTTTATAGATGGAGAAGTTCTTATGTGAGCCAAAGGAAAAACCATGAAAGAATCAATCGTTATTGGAAAAGAAGAAGGTGGCTTGTATAACCTAAAGGGTAGCTCAGAAGCAGCCATGACCCACACCATTGAGAATCCATGTGAACTTTGGCATAGAAGATTAGCCCATATCAACTACAAGGCATTACCGTATGTATGCAAGGCAATCACAGGTCTACCTGAACTCAAGGTTGACCATGAAGGTGTGTGCAATGGATGTGCACAAGGGAAGAACATCAAGAACCCTTTTCCGAAGAGAGACAGTAAAACACAAGGAGTCTTAGAACTCATTCACTCAGATGTGTGTGGCCCAATGCCATCATCCTCCATCAGTGGGTATGTATACTATGTATCTTTTATTGATGATTATTCTCATAAAACCCAGGTTTACTTTTTGAAATCAAAAGATGAAGTGTTCAGTAAATTCAAGGAATTCAAATCCTTGATAGAGAATCTTTCTGAAAGAAAGATCAAGACACCCAGGTCAGAAAATGGAGGAGAATACACCTCAAAAGAGTTTGTAAACTATTGCAAAGATGTCGGGATTAAGAGGGAGTTCACCACTCCCTACAATCCTCAACAAAATGGTGTAGCATAAAGAAAGAACAGAACTATAATGGAAGCAATGAAGACCATGATCCATGATCAAGATCTTCCAATGTGCTTATGGGAAGAAGCAACAAGAACAACAATATATGTACAAAACCGACTGTCCCATAGTGCACTTGGGTTCAAGACCCCTGAAGAGATGTTCTCCGAAAAGAAGCCAGAAGTAAGCCATCTCAAAATATTTGGCTGCCCAGTATTTGTACATATTCCGAAAGAGAAGAGAAACAAGATGGAACCTTTAGGAAATAAGGGAATATTTGTTGGATACTGTGAGGTCTCCAAGGCCTTCAGAGTTTATATACCAGGTCACTATCATATTGAGATTAGTAGGGATGTGACCTTTGATGGAGATGCAACACTCATGAAATCAATAAGATGCCAACTTGAAGAAGTATATGAAGAGGAACTTGTAGCTCCCAGAGTTGTAGAACCAATGAGGGAAGTCATAACTTCCCTTAATGAGGAAATTCTAGAAGATCATGACATAGTAGAATTTCAAGAACCTCCCTAGATGACGATCTTCCACAAGAGAAAGCCAGCTTGGGCAAGGGAACTTATTCAAGATGGAGAGAAGTATGGAGTCCCTGAAGGAACCACGAGACAACTAAAGAGACCTAAGCCATTCTCCAGTTATATGGCTTTGATGTGTGATCTTTTAGAGAAGGAGCCTACCTACTTTGAAGAAGCCATTCAGAAGAAAGAATGGGCAGATGCCATGACAGAAGAATACCAATCCATTATAAAGAATGATGTATGGGAAATAGTTCCCAGACCGAAGAGAAAGTATGTGGTATCTTCCAAATGGATTTTTTTAAAACATGCTGTTGATGGAAGTATTGAGAAGTATAAAGCAAGGTTTGTCGCTCGTGGCTTTTCTCAAAAGTAAGGCATTGACTATGAAGAGAAATTTTCTCCCGTAGCTAGATACACTTTGATCAGAACCATCATAGCCCTTGCAGATAAGATGAAGTGGAAGTTACACTAGGTGGACGTAAAGACAACTTTCCTAAATGGTGTCATTAAAGAAGAAGTGTATATAGAACAACCTCAAAGATTTGAAGTTGAAGACATGAAGACTCATGTCTGCAAGTTGAAGAAGGCTCTGTACAGATTGAAACAAGCTCCTAGAGCTTGGTATGGAATGATAGACAGTTTTCTGATGAGCTTGGGCTTTACCAAGAGTAAAGCTGATTCTAACCTCTACTTCAAGGTTATGAATGATGAGACTATTATATTGTTGTTGTATGTGGATGACTTATTCTTAATTGGAGAAGAAAAGCTCATGATCGAATGTAAGAAGAAGCTCGCTGCATAATTTGAGATGAAAAATCTTGGCCTAATGCATTATTTCTTAGGTATTGAGGTATGGCAGAGCCCAGAGAGGATCTTCCTTAACCAAGGGAAGTATGCAGTTGAAATCCTGAAAAGATTTGATATGTGGGAGTGCAAGTCCATGAATACACCCATGGAAACCAAGATGAAACTCCTGGTCGACACTTCGTCAGAATTGATTGATGCCACAATGTATAGACAGATGATTGGATCGCTGATGTATCTGACAAACACCAGACCATATATCTGTTTTGCTGTGAACACTTTGAGTCAATTTCTGGTAGAACCCATACATGTTCACCTAATTGCTGCAAAACATGTGATGAGGTACCTTAAGGGTACATTAGATTGTGGTCTCATTTATGATGGAGACCATGACTTCAGACCGAGTGGTTATACTGATTCAGATTGGGCAGGAAGTGTCTCTGACAGGAAGAGCACTTCAGGATGTTGTTTCAGTCTGGGGTCAGCCATGATCTCATCGCAGAGTAGGAAGCAATCAAACATTGCTCTCAGCACAACGGAAGCAGAATACATTCTGCATGTTCTGCCAGCTGTGAATCCATATGGATTTGAAAGTTGTTGACAGGTCTATTCAACCTAGAGATGGAAGCAACCATGATCCTATGTGATAACCAGAGTTGTATAAAGATGACAGAGAATCTTGTATTTCATGACAATTCAAAACACATAGAGATCCAATATCACTACATCCGTGACATGGTGAAGAGAGGAGCCATAAAGCTCCAATATGTTAGCACAGATGAACAAGTTGCTAATGTGTTGACCAAGCCTCTATCTCGTGTAAAGTTTGAGCACTTTCGAGATAAGCTTGGTATAGTCCGAAAGGACCTCCCTCGAAAGGGGGAGTAGTGTTGTGTTGCCAACTTAATTGTTGTGATGATGTGCCAGCTTAATTTCCTTGATGATGTGACTAGCCTCATGCTGTGATGATGATGTATTAGTTTTATACTAATCCATGTTGATGCAGATGATGATACCATTCCAACGCTTTGTTGGGAATGATGATGATGAGAAAAAATTTCGATGATTTATAGATATGTCAGTCAGTGTTCCAAGATGCTGTTAATGATGTTGTCCTCTCTCTCGCCTGATGCTGTTGTAGAATACCCTTCTTGTTAAGGGGGAGTGTTGAAATATTGTAACTTCAAAGAGTATTCTAATTATTATTGATGTATTATTCATTAGATCAATTCCCTTTTGTGGATTGATCATGTCGGGTATTGTAAATGACCAAATCCCCTTTTGCGGATTGGTCAAACCCTAATTGTAATAGGCTAGATGAGAAGTCAGCCCCATAATATATTAAAGTGGTTATAACCACCCAGAATGAGAAGTCGGCCCTGCTAGTGAAAATACACCTCAGTTCAACGCCTACCAGATTGTATAAATAAGAGAGGCTAGTGCCTCATTTGTTCACACACTCACTTGTTCATCAGAGCGCAAGTTCGGAGCTGCAGTTGGAGAAGAAGAAAGAGAGAGAGAGGCACATTCTTGGGAGAGGACTTTCTGTATTGTTTGAGTGATCTCTTGGCATTGTATTGGCTATCTATATTAAGGAAGTTTTTGCTGGGTTTTCTCCCACATGAGGGTTTCCCACGATAAATGACGTGTCTCTCGTGATTGTGTATTTCTCAGTGATCCTATCTATGCTATGGTTATCTGGTAAATTGAAAATAAACCTACTAATAGCTTAAACCTTAACATGTTTGACCCTGTCATAGGTTTTGGTAAACCTTGAGTGCCCAACGGTGGGTGTAGCATGAAGCTTAGAAAACACCGTGGATTTAAGTAGCTACTGTTTACTTAAATACAAACAACCTTTGTAGTGAATCTCATCATTGTGCCACGAGTACCCTGAGGAAACTGGAGAATTGTCTTGCAATTGTTGGATCATACGTGAAATTTTGGGATCTTGCAGCCATTCCTAGCAAACAACTTGGAGCCAATCTGGTATAATGAATGAAAGGGAAAATAGGGACCCTTCATCTTCATATGTTTTGAAAGAGCGTCAACAACAACATTGTCTTTTCCTTTCTTGTAAATGATCTTATAATCATATCCAAATAGTTTGTTCACCCATTTTTGTTGCTCTGGGGATGAAAGACATTGCTCCAGAAAATACTTTAGTCTCTGATGATCTGTCCTAATTTCGAAGCGTTGCCCCAATAGATAAGGGTGCCAGAGATCCACTACATGCAAAATAGCCAACATTTCCTTTTCATAGATTGATTGGCCCAAATGTCGCTTCGACAATTGTTTTTTGGTAAAGGCCAAAGGCCGACCATCTTGAATAAGGACTGCTCCAATTCCTCTACCTGAAGCATCACATTCCAGGACAAAGGTCTTTGTGAAGTCGTGAAGGGCCAAAACAAGAGTGGTGCACATAGCCTTCTTCAAGGCTTGGAAGGAATGATCAGCTGTTGGAGTCCAAGTGAAAACATTCTTTTTAAGGAGGGAAGTGAGAGGCGCCGCAATTTTTCCATAATTCTTAACAAACTTGCGATAATAGCCCGTTAAACTCAGAAAACCACACAAGCTTTTGAGAGTCTTGGGGCGAGGCCAATGCTGCATAGCTTCAATTTTCTTAGGATCCACCCTTACACCATCCTTGCCAACAATATGACCCAAGTACTCCACTTCCGAGGCTCTAAAAGAAGATTTATATTGTTTGAGGAAAAGTTGGTGTTGGGAGATTTGATGAAGAACTCGATCCACGCGAGCAAGATGGGTTGTCCATGTTTTACTATAGATGAGAATATCGTCAAAGAAAACTAAGACAAAATGACAGAGAAAAGGATGAAATACATGATTCATGAGACTTTGGAAAGTGGAGGGAGCATTAAAAAATCCAAAGGGCATGACCAAGAACTCATGTTGGCCCTCATGAGTTCGAAATACAGTCTTAGGAATGTCTGCTTCTTTCGTACGTATCTGGTGGTAGCTAGAACAAAGATCAAGTTTAGTAAAGTATTGGGCACCACTTGATTCATCCAAGAGATCAACAATGACATGAATGGGAAATTTTTCTTTGATGGTGAGTTTGTTGAGGGCGCAAAAGTCAGGACACATGCGCCAAGAGCCTTCTTTCTTAAGTACCATGATCACAGGAGAAGAATAGGGGCTAGTACTAGGATGAATAACACCTGCAACGAACAATTATTTAACACTTTTCTCGATTTCATTTTTCTAGGCAAAGGGATGACGATAGGGATGAACATTGGGAGGAAGACTGCCATGGATGAGGGGAATGAAATGATCATTAACACCACGGGAAGGGGGAAGTCCTTGGAGAGTGGAAAAAACAACTTGATGTTTGGAGAGGATGGATTGGAGGTCAGGATGCACAAAGGGTGTCTCAGTGGCTTGAATAGAATGGAGTTGTGTAATAATGCCAGAATGACCTTTTTCGAGGAGCTTTTCCATGCGATGGGAATTGATGATCTCAGGGGAACTTACTGTGATTCCTTGGAACTTATACTGTTGGCCCTCCTGGTTGAATTACAAGGTTAATTCCTTAAAATCTATGAGGATGGGACCAAGAGTCCTTAATCATTCGACACCCAACACAATGTCACAACCACCCATGTCAATAGAAAACATATGAGATTTCATGTTGTACTGACCAATTTGGAGATGCACATTTTCACAACACCCCCCACATTTCATGGAACCTCCATTGGCAATCATGTTTTAAAATTTGTTGACTGCACGGATATAACAATTAGTTTCTTGGACAATGCGACGATGAATAAAATTATGGGTGCTACCACTGTCAATGAGGATGATGACCTTCCGATGCTTAATGCAACCAATTAGCTTGAGGGTTTGGGGAGCAAAGAAGCCAGTGAGAACATTCAGGGAAATGATCGGTTCGACTTATGGGGGGTTCGAGGGTGGAGTAAGGTTAGTGGGTTCAGGTGACTCGGCCACAGGGGGAGCCTTGACCTTTTCTTTAGAAACATCCTCAGAGATGGCCATAAAAATCTTTTGTTCCTTACACTTGTGCCCAGGAAAATATTTGTCATCACAATTATAACAAAGGCCCTTGAGTTGGCGTTCAACCATTTCTGCCCGGGTCAATTTCTGGATATCCAGTGGAGTGGAAGGAGGGGCGGGAGTGACTGGTTTAGGGTGGGGAATAAAGGGTGGTTTTCTGGATTGAGATGAGACAACTTGTTGTGCTTCCTTAGCTCGTTTAGTATCTTCCTCCCAACTCTGGGGGTGAGCCATGAGGACATGGGCACTGATCTCATCTTTGAGGCCACTACTAAAACATTCTCAGAAAAAAGCATCAGACATGCTCTCCGTGCGGAAAGCCAAGCACTCAAAAACAACTATAAAGTCTTCCACTATGCCAGATTGTTTCAAATTTGTCAAACGACCTAAATGGTGGGTGTCAGTTTCAAAACGTTGATAAAGCTCTGCAAGAAATTGTGTCCAAGCCACATATCCTTGGCGGACATTTTTTCTCCATTTCCATCATTGCCAACATTGTTGATCTAGATGGAGAACACCATACCAGAGTTTGGCCAGCTCATCAATAATGTCGTACAAAGATAAATAGTGTTCCATTTGAGTTACCTAGCTAGTGGGATCTGAGCCATCGAATTTGTTCATATCCACTCTAGGAAGGTGTAGGTCACGCTGAAAGTGATGGGACTAAAAAGTATGGGAATTGGAGGAAGTCTCAGCTTCGAGGTGCAAAGGTGGTTAGATGAGGTAAGGTCTCTAGTAATATTAAGCTTGGCGCATATCTAGGCAGCGAAGGATTCAAGCTGGGTAGAGAGGTCCTATTTCAGGGTTTCCATTTTTGCGTCTATGGTGGAATGCGTTTTGGAATTGACATTGGTAACATTGGCACTGAGTTTCCACACTTCCTTTTGGGTCTCTGAGAAATCAAATGACAAGGTATTGAGGCGGGCTTCAAGGTCTTGGATACGGGTGTGGGTCATGATGAAAGAGGGAACGAAAAAGTGGTTGGTGGGACCACATGAAATGGGTTATGGGTGAAGGGTATCACGATGAGCAGGGCGAAGAGGGGAATCCAATGGGGTAGGTCCCAAATAAGGGGGCTGAAAGGGGGTTGGGACCACAAAGAAAAAAAATGTTGAAAAATGATAGGTATTATTGCGATTAGAACGAAAAGAGGAGTCCAATGGGATAGGTCTCAAATAAGGGTGCGGTAAGGCCTCAGACTCTTATAGGAAGAAATATGTAGTAATTTCGCAACCCGAATTCACATGGCATGGTTGCACGACAATAGATCTTGTTTGTTCCTGATCTGTTCTGTTTGTCCCAAGGGTTAGGGTTTTCAGGGTTCCTACAGACAAGGGTTTGCCATGTGCTATAACTCTATGATATACATGCGGGGTCAAACAATAGTACTCGACCCAATATCTCAGGGCACCAACTAAGGAGGCTAGATCGTACCCTTAGCCGTACTGCTCGATTATGCAGGTACTAGAGAGTATCTTCTCGAGTGCTATTCTCGGTGTCACTATAACAATCAAGCGGTTGATCGGTTTATCTATGAAGGGATTCAGGATATCTAGGCCAGTCTGTATACATGTGCTTTCTAATGTGCTATCACTCGAAGGGGTACCGACAAGGGTTACAAGGGTGGCCAACAATGTGCGCTTTAGTACCACTTGTAGTTCTTGCATGTATACTTCCCCAACCATGTATTTATGCACTGAACGACAGATCGCTGTAGCTTTAAGACGCCAGAATACGTCTCTACCCTGGAAAAAAATTTACCCACAGTTTCTGCCAAGGAAAGTGCTCTCGCTCTGATACCACTTGTTTGGTACCAGATCTATTATAATAGCAGAAAATAGAACTACTGTAGAGAATAACCACATAATTTAGTAATACAAAATGGAAATACTGCAAAGAATAATAGCATAACGATGAATTATATGGAACCACAACACCAAAATAATATCTTTATTGATAGGAAACAATGTTCACTTGCCTCTTCGAGGGGGAAACCTCCAACATAGAAGAACTCTATTACTATAATTCTCCAGACAAAACTTCTCATACCCTCGACTCCTATTTATACTAAATCTATCTACCACAAGAAAAATCTAGAGGAAGATCTTCTAGAAGCAGAAGCTTCTATTAGGTCTTTTTACATTTGACTTATTCTTCCTTATTACTAGGCCTTATTAATATTGGCCATTATTACATGGAAAATATATTATTCTAGCTAAATGAGGGGTTAGGGAGGTATGTCCTTAACATATCTTCTTGGCTATTGATGACCATTGCTAAGAAGTCATCCACACATAGCGGTTATTTACTCTTGCAGATTTCTTGCTGTTAAAACATTTGTCTGAATGATGATTGTGTTTTCCACAATGCTCACAAGGATGAAGATCGAAACACTGATCTTCCATGTGGCCAACTCGTTGACAATGTTGGCATATTGAAATCTCCTCTTGAACTGGAGTAGGTGAATTTGAACTTTCTTGAAGCAATCCAACACTCTAAAACTGGATCAGTTAGGTGTAATCCGGATTATGAAATCTGATTTCTTTTTCATATTCAATACTTGTTCTGTGCTTGTTGTGATTAATTTCTTCCCAAGGTCTGATGATCTGCTTGGAGAGAGAAAGATGAACAACATCTATACTTAAATATGGGGCTGTCTCATTGAGTTTCTACTGCATTGGCTGTTGGTCTGAATCACCCTTCATCATCTTCATCATCTTCAAATACAGGGTTATGAACAAGGACTAGTTCAAAATGTTGTCGAAGATGCTTTCGCTCAAGTGCATCATGAAGAAGTCGAGTCTAAGTTTGCAGAAGTGCCGCTTTGACTTGCAAACCTTGCAAGCATGTTACAACATATTGCAAAGCGGTTTTGTCAATGGTATTGTCTAGAGAAGAAATGATTAGAGAGTTTAGTAACTCTAGTAGTTCCTCAACTCAACCATTTTAAAGGTAGAATTAGACCTCATAGGGTTTCTTGCATCCACCCTTTAGCAATCATAATACACCAACAAATGAAGGGTATCGACTTTCAAAAAGACAAGTAAACATACAAAAAGACTATTTCCAGGTTACCATTGTTCTTGTGAATGTGATGTTGATGCTTTTGAATCTGTCAATCTCTATGATCTTCAAGCTCCAAAATGCAGAAGCAAAGTGTTTGCTTGTAGGTTTAATCACAATGAATGTAGATGAAGTTCAAGGGGAGTTCACAAGGTGTCCTCGAATTCTCTGCAACAATTCAATTAATCTGTGGCGTGACCTTCAAGGCAAGGAGGGAGTTCAGCTCCTCATCATTCATGCTTCCACTGTGTCACTCCGGTCGAGTTTGCCTCTCTTCACAACGACATCAAAATTCACGCTCTTGGGAGAGTTTATGCAACTTGATTGGGATATGCTCCATAGTCTTCGTCCAATGGCTTACCCGAGGTGTTGAGCGATGCTCAATTTATGTCAGTGACAAACCTAGTGAACATGAATTTGACTTGTTGAAGAAGTCCGTTTTTCGAGATGGAGCCTATTACGAGCACAACTTCCAGGAAGGCCTACAAAAGATTGCTTGTTTACTGATCCAAAACATGATGGGACAAACCACAACGTCGACGAGATGGAAATAGGAAGACGGGCTGTCAATCACTGATATTATTTGACATTATAGGCGTCCATATCGCAAGCCAGGAGCCTGCTCTTCCGCATAACAAAGGCCCTAGGCCCTACTCTTCCTTCTAGTCTTAGTTTGAGAATATGTCTGCTAAAAAAACGCACTCAGAAGATATTACCTCCAGATTGTGGTACGACATAAATACATTAAATACGTTGGTCGAATCCTCTTATCTCCTATTTGATTCCCAACATGAAATTATCTAATCTCTCTCTTCCCTTCAAAATCTGTTTTATACAAGACTTCGCCAGGTATGGGTGGTTTTATATAAGACACCAAAAGAGCCGATGGACCATTAAAATACCTAACCGCTTCATTAAATATCTATGCATGAAAATGGATGACATGGCCTCTTTACGATAGTTTGTAATGGCCTTCCGTTTGATAGTAAGGAAAAATTAGGGTTTTAATTAGAAAAAACAACCCATGAGTGAAGAAACCAGAGAGCTACAAGAGTAACACTCCAAACCTTAAAACCTGAACAACCGCAAGTAAGGCTGAGTAAGGCAGGTTAACGCATCAGAGCACATGGTCACAGACTAACACAGACTGAGGCTAGCAGAATTAGGAATTCATGAGGACAGAGAAAGATGAATTCACGCACACTGTAATCTCTTGTTATGTTATGCACTGAATAACATTACATATATATATAGCAGAGGAGCAGGTTTAACAGACTCCGATATAAACGGATCTGAACCGCTCGTGAATCTGCTTGTAACAATATTATCTGATTCTCCATTATTATCTAACACTCCCCCTTAATGGAGAAATGGATTCACACACAATTATAACACTTTGAACATTCGTCTGTCTGTCTGGTCTTCCTCAGCATTGAAACCCACTCTGCAATCTCACAGCTTCCGCTCTTTCTTCTTCCTCTTCTTCGAGCTTTCCATCGACACATTGAAAGTCAAAATGCCTCTGACCATCTTTCTTGCACTTGTATACTGGACAATTTGACAACTTGGCTCATCGGGGCTTCCGTGATAAAAGTTGACAATTATTGATGCATTCTATGAACTTGCCTTCATCTGTCGGATTTTTGCTTTCGGCTATCCTTCAGTATCTAGAAGAAAAGTTTGGATACGGAATGGCCTCAACATTCCTTTACACAAGGTGACATTTAAACATAAGAATGTTTGTACTTGAAACTGGGGCTTCCAGCTTGAATCAAGATACAAGTTCTTAGTTTTTACATATCCACACCACACATACATATAAATATATAAAAATAGAAAGACATGATTGACATTCTATGGTGGCTTCCAACTCACAAACAGACAACACACAGTTTGAGATGGGCGCATCACTCACAATACTTTACAGTGTAGCAGATCTATAAACTGGATTGAGATCTAAGCATGGATAGCAGCCTCTTCATGATTCGAATCTTCTCTAGCTCAATTTTCAGATCATGGCCTCCTCTCAGCAATTTCTGGCAGTGATTTTCTTGGAATCTGGCAACGATTTTTCTCGCTTGTAAACAACGGTTCCTTTTCACCATGCAGATCTGCTCCTGCTCTTTTCGCTAAAACAATTCATAGATCTGGGCAATTCTTGGGCAGCGATCTCCACCCACACAGCAGAAATCAATGTTACAACGATTAATTGGCTGCTAGGATCTCCACTCGGCTTATTAGCGAACAGGTGATTGGTTTCTCCACTGGCCCCATGCAACAGATTTCGTTCCTGGCAACAATCATTGAATGGGATGACTATTACTGAACAAAAAACTGAGCAGAACACTGCGCTTTTTCCTTGGTGACGGAGCCTCGACGCCCGCAGATGGCTTCAACAAACTCACTCACATATGCACACAAAAATCTCACACGATATTAATAATTACTCACAAAACAAAGAAATTCAACACTCTCAAACATACACACAGCCACCTAATCCTACTCTCCTACAACAGATCAATGTTTACATCTTCTTGAGCCCTCTCGTGAGAGAGTCTGGCTCAGATTAGCTCTGATACCAAATTAGGAATTCATGAGGACAAAGAAAGATGAATTCACGCACACTGTAATCTCTTGTTATGTTATGCACTGAATAACATTACATATATATATAGCAGAGGAGCAGGTTTAACAGACTCCGATATAAACGGATCTGAATCGCTCGTGAATCTGCTTGTAACAATATTATCTGATTCTCCATTATTATCTAACAAGCAGGTCACTGGGTAGGGTAGAAGGTATCGACTACAAAAAAACTAGTAGATAAGTGTTTTACACAGAAAATAGACCAGAGGGCATAAGGGCTAGAGGGATATCGCATAAGACTGAGGAGACAAACTGACATAGGGATAGTTCTGCAAATCTGACACACAAATGCTATGGAAAACTACTACAACTTCAGGCACTAAGAGCTAGGTGCTCTCATATCATTGTTAGACACACGAGATAAAGACAAACATAAAATGCATTTATTAATCAATATGATACATGTATAAATACATAGTATACATAGTCTTGACCTTTGGATTTGTATTCCAAGGTGTCTTGAACTCTTGATGACTCTTCGTACACACTTGACAGTTCACATTCAGTCTGATCAACAACCCTAATAGATTACGTTTCCGTTTCAACGACGTTGAATAAGACTTGCTTTGAATTTTGGTGTTTGCCTCCATGTGATTTTTCTATTTGAAAGCACGCCCCCAACCTTCTTGATTTTTCTATTTGAAAGCACGCCCCCAACCTTCTTGTGGGTTCAACGATGGAATCTGATGGGGATCAAACACCACTAGGTCCATTTCATCACTAAACTGTGTCAAAGGGAGATAGATGCATACACAGTGAGAAATTTGTAAATATATAGATGGATTTGGGTTTGATTCCCTCATGGTTCTTTTGCATAGTTATAACTCTATAGGTTGAATTTCTACTAATGATGTTTAAGCTTTAAAACTTTGCAGTTGAAGTAATGCATACAGATTATTAAACAAAACAAGCAAACAATGACACACTTATAATACATATATTTACCTTAGAAACCCTTGATTAGGAAATCAAATGTAACTTAGAGCCACATCTCTATCTTATGCTTGCATTTACTTAATGATCTGTAAACTATCGTGGAAATTCCATTGGAATAGTTCATCACAACAGATCTAATAAATAAAACTGAAATCTACACTATGAAGGTTAAATTCCTTTAGATTCCATAATATTTAGTTACTGATTTTCTGCTTATGCATCAAATGATAAAATGCGGAAAATCGAGAACTATAAAATACAATCACACACCATCCACAATATAACACAAAAATTTGCTCTGGGAAACTCTTACCGGAGAAAACCTAGCTAGAAGGTGAGGTTGCTTTGTTCTCTTTTCTCTGGTATGGAAATAATGCAAGTACAAAGGAGAAGGCACTCTCTATGGAGTTACATGAGACATGTGGTCTATTAGGAAACTACAGAACATTAACCCCCTCTGTTATTCCCTCTATTTTTCCACTCCCAGTTGTTTTTCTATGCCATGGAACGAAATACAATAACATAGAATGGAACCCCTTCTCCTCCTAGTGGCCCAGTATTTAACATAGCCCAATAGCCATATAGGTGTAAGTTTTTGACTTCCTCAACTCTCAATTGTGATAGGTTTTGGACCTTCTAGAATCTTATTGAAATTTCTCATGTGGCTAGCCCCATATGCATGAGTAATGGGGGTTGACGTGCAATCCTCTCGTACCATGGTGGTCAACACTATAGGTCAACTTGCGGGAGGCATAACTTATGCATACGAACTTCGATTGATGCACAATCTAGACTGTTGGAAAGGTCCCTTAGTGTAGAACACTATCAAAGGGTTGTGCACAAATTTTGGACACCAAAACACCAAAAAATGCCATTTAATGCCTCAAAATGTCTCTGCAAGGTTTCAAACCCCAATTTTCCAAACTGGGACTTGCCACTAAAATGACCCTACAAGTTGATTCCTCCAAAATTTTCCACTTTGAAAGCATCGAGATAGATGACAAGTAATATAATGATCCAATCCAGATCATACCTCCCCATTTAAGGAGGCTTTTGGTCCCAAAAATATTTGCTGAATGAGGTGAGGAAATTTTTCCTCTACCTTCTCCCTGGAGTACCGCTTTGCTTTCCTAGGAAGTTGTCCTTTTAACCCAATCTTCCAAAGGTCATGCTACCCCTGTCTTGCAGTTTTGGACCAATTTTGCAAAACTGTGTCCTCCACTAAATCTGCCTGAACATTTGGTGCTAAGTCCTCTATATAAGGTAGGACCCGCTCCTCCTCCTGATCCAACATGGAAGGCTCATAGAGTTTAAAATTCTCCACATTCACTACTGATTAATGTGCATGTATGGGAGTAGACTGAGTCTGTAGGAATTATCTACCACCTTTTCCAATACCTCAAAATGACCATATCATAGAGCATTGATCTTATTACCAGGACTTTACAACCTTTCCTTATTCAACTATAACCATACTTTGTCTTCCACTCTAAATGTTCTCTCTTTTTTGTGCTGGTCATGTCTAGCCTTGTACTTTTTATGTGACTTCTTTAGTGTCTCTTTTACTTGCAAATGTCTCTGACCAATCTTCTCAATAAATCTTTCTGCTTTTAATGCATCTCCTGTGAGGTCCTCCCTCACTGCTTCTTGCTTTCCATATACAACATCTAAGGGTAAAGGTGGAAAATATACAAAGAAAGTTTCAAAAGGTGACTTACCAGTAGTAGTGTGGACTACTTTGTTATAAGAGTGTTTTATATAGATCACATTTTCATCCCAGGTCTTCAGATGCTTTTGATTGTCACTTCTCAAAAGTTGCAGCAAAGTCCCATTGAGTACTTCTGTCTTCCCATCTGTTTGTGGATGGAATGTTGTAGACCTCTTCAACTTATTGTCTGTATTCTCCCACAATGTACTCCAAAATGCACTGAGAAATCTAGTATCCCTATTTGAGATGATGCTCCTTGGTATCCCAAAGTTCACCCAGACCCATTCAAAGAACTTATTTGCTGCTTCTTGTCGATTGATGGTTTTTTTACAAGGCATGAGAATGCACATATTCCTGAACCTATCAACTACCACAAATAAATAGTCATTTTCCTTTCGGGTTGTTGGTAATCCTCTCACAAAATCCATGGAAATGTTTTCCCAAGGTTGAGTGGGTATAGGTAAGGGATGGTATAGACCTTTCTTCTTGTTGTTGGGCTTGCTGGTACAACAAAGTATACATCCTCTAATATACCATGCTACATCTTGCATTCTGGTCCAATGCACATACCTCTGTAATTTGACAATTGTCTTCCCAACACCAAAATGTCCTGCAACCTCGGAGGTGCGAGCCTCTCTAATAATCTGCAATAGTTCACCTTTAGGAACACAAAGCTTGTCAATCTTCTAGAATAAACCATTTTGGAAATGATAATTAGATTTTCCATCACCTTCCATATGAATTTGTCCCTGTAGCTACTGAAACAACTCCTTGAAGTCCTCATCTTTTGTGTATGCCTCTTTGTATGCATCATGGGTAAAAGGATCCATGTGCATCAAAGTTCCCAAAGCTGTAATCTTGGGTGTGGGTGGTCATGAAAACATGTTTTCCAACTTATTTTTTCTATCCTTCTGATACTTTATGATCAAATGAAATTGCTGTGAAAAACCCATCCACTTATAATATTTGGTCTATTGTAGCTTACTATGGGCCTGCAAATAATGTAGTGGCTGGTGATCTGTGTGGATGATGGTATCCTTTCCCATTAGATAATGCTTCCACTTTTTGATAGCTTGTACCAAGGCATATAGCTCTTTGTCGTAGGTAGGGTAGTTGAGAACCGCCCCATGAAATACTTTAGAATTATAGCAGACAAACCTTCCTCCCTACATCAATATTGCTCCCATGGCATACCCACTTGCATCTGTATCCAGTTCGAAGGGCTTCTGCAAGTTTGGTAGTGCAAGCACTGGTGCTTGAATGATCTTTCTTTTCAACTAATCAAAGGACTTTTGCCGATTCTTCTCCCACTAGAAACTCTTACCACTGGTTGTTATAGTGTGGAGTGGTGCAACTATCGCTGAAAATGAAGCTATGAACTTCTGCAAGTATTGCATTGCCCTAACAAAACTCCTAACTTCAGTGACATTTGTAGGAATTGGACATTTTATGATGGCCTCCATATTTGTAGGATCTATCTTGAGCTCCCCTCCACGGATCACATACCCCAAATACACCAAATATTGCTGAGCAAACTCACATTTCTTGAGATTGACCAACAATTGGTGCTTCTTTAGAGTCTTTAACACCTGCATAAGATGTGATATGTGCTCCTCCCATGTAGCGCTATAAATCAATATATCATCCAAACAAACAATAAAAAATGAATCTAGATAAGGGCGTAAAACATCATTCATTAGTTTCATAAATGTAGTTGCTGTGTTGCATAAATTGAATGACATAACCAACCACTCATACAAACCTTGCCTTGTCTTGAAGGTAGTCTTCCATGTATCTTCTTCTTTGACTTGTACTTGGTTATATCCTGATTTCAAATCTAGTTTAGTGAAGTACTTGGCATGCTGCAGTTGGTCCAACAGATCATTGATCCTTGGCAAAGGGTACCGATTCTTTAGTGTAATCTTGTTGAATCCCTTGTAATTGATACACATTCTCCAACTCCCATCCTTCTTAGGTACAATTATGATGGGTGACCCACAAGGTGAGGTACTTGGTCAAATCACACCTTACTCCAACAACTCCTGCAACTTCTTCTTCACTTCATTCACTTCTAGAACAGACTGTGTATACAACCCAATATTCGACAATGGGGAGTTTGGAAATAACTATATTTCGTGCTCCACATCCCTCTTGGGTGGTATACCTTTAGGTTCCTTGAACACTCCTCTGTATTCATGTAGCAACTCCTCCAATTGATGTTTTAGATCTTTAGTACACCCCTCTAGGGATTCCTTCACTCTCATTGACTCATCATTAGACTGATTTTCTCTTAAGAAAAGAAATACCGATTTCTTATTAGAACTAATCAACTTCTTGGCTTGGTTGACACTTACCAGTGAGATCTTTGACTTGCCTTTATGCGTGTTGATGATGTAGTACTTCCCATCCTTGATCAGTCAGTACTAGTTGGCTCTTCGCATGAATATTACATCCCTCATATACATGTAAGGGCTTCTAAAGACTACTCCACATAAGGGGTACTTCATCAAGGGGTACTATGTCCAATTCCACTTCATCAGTAAAATCAACACTTACATCAAATTTAATCTTACACTATTTTTTTACCTTTATCTCCGCATCCTTGTTTACCCAACCCATGGATAGTGGCTAAGATGATCATGAACCTCCAATCCAAGCTTGTTGACCAGATCTATTGTTATGAGATTATCCTGTGAACTAGAGTCGAACTGAGCATCCATCTTGGTCTTCTTGACTTGAACCTTAATGTGGAAGAGCTTGGTCATCTCCTTCTTTTCCTAATGATCAAGGCTACTCAAATTCACCTCCTTTTTGCAGAGATGTGCAAGCAATATTTTCATCCACGTCCTAGTTACTTTCAACCTGATTGCTTGAATCTATGGCTAATTTTTTTTTTTTCTTTTCGTTCTTCTTGTGGTTCTTCGGGTTCAACTTTGGATGTAGTTTCCAACATTTTTTCTTGGTGTGGCCATAAATGTTGCAATGATTGCAATGGTTGCTAAGATCTTTGCATTGATGTGTAGTGGTTGTTGTCTTCTTATCTTCCCCCCCTTTCCACTTCTTCATTTCCTTAGAAGCTTCCTGGTGCTCTTTCTGCTTCAAACCACTTGGTTGCCCCTTCTTTTGGCCTATGTTTTCCAGGTACTGTGCCTGTACACATGCCTCATCCACTGTCCTTGGATTGAAGAGAATGAACTGCTTTCGTAGATGATTGTGTAAACCCACCAGATAATTGAGTACATCTATGTTCTTGGGAGAGATACCCAACATGCTGACCATCTTTCTGAACTTAGTCTGAATATTCTTCCCCTACCTTTGCCTGAAGTAGTGCCATCAGATCCGTTGGTCCTCTACATAACCGATAGGGTATAATTGGGACTTGATGAGGGTTTTGAAGTCATCCCACCTAGTTATTGGTAGAGCACCCTCAAGTCTAAGAGTTTCTATATGGATTTACCATTAGGTTAAAGCATAACCCTCTAACTTCAATCTAGCAAATGAAATATTCTGCTCTTCATCTATATGGTGAACGCTAAAATAAACTTCTAGTTGTTGCAACCAATGATTCAATTTTAATGCATCTATCTCACCTTGATATGAATTTATGCTCACTTTTGCTTCCATCTTGAATAAGAATTATGAAGGGTTCATGACACTCAAACTTGACTGCTCTTTCTCAGACTCTTTTCGTGGCTCCTTTCCCGAGACTTCTTGATCTCCCGATTTCCCCTTTGATTTGATATCTGAGTTAGGGCCTCCATCATCTCTGAACGGTCTAACCTTGATTTCTAGAGCCTCCATGAGGAGGTTCATATTGCGATTGATGTCGACGACTTGCGCTTCCAACATCTCAAATATCTCTTCTACTGGATCTCAAGGGTTATTATGAACATACTTGTCCACCATGGATAGGGTTTCCATGACTTCTCTTTAATCCGTTTCCTGGATCCTGCAACTTTCCACAAATACCAAAAAGAAAAACCTTCTCTGATACCAATATGATTTGTAAATTTCCATGGAAATTCCACTAGAACAGTTCGTCACAACATATTTGATAAATAAAACTAAAATCTACACTATGAAGGTTAAATCCCTTCAGATTCTAGAATATTTAGTTACTGATTTTCTATTTATGCATGAAATAGATAAAATGTGGAAAATAAAGAACAATAAAATACAATCACACACCATCCACAAGATAACACAAGGATTTTCTCTAGGAAACCCTTACATGAGAAAACCCAGCTAGAAGGTGAGGATGCTATGCTCTCTTTTCTCTGACATGGAAATAATGCAAGTACAAAGGATAAGACACTCTCTATGGAATTACTTGAGACCTGTGGTCTGTTAGGCAACTACAGAACATTAACCCCCTCTGTTATGCTCTCTAATTTCCCACTCCCATTTGTTTTTCTCTGCTATGGAACACAATACAATAACATAGAATGTAACCCCTTCTCCTCCTAGTGGCCTGATATTTAACATAGTCTGGTAGCTATCTAGGTGTAGGTTTTTGACTTCCTCAACCCTCAATTGTTATAGGGTTTTGGACCTTCTAGAATCTTCTTGAAATTCCTAGCGTGGCTAGCCCCATATACATGAGTAATGGAGGATTACATGGCATCCTCTTGTACCATAGTGGACAAGATGATAGGTCAACTTGCGTGAGGCATAAATTTTGACGCACAGTCTACACCATCAAAGGGGTGGGTGCAAGTTTCAGACACCAAAACCCCAAAAACATTGTTTAATGCCTCAAAATGGCTTCATAAGGCTCCAAACCCCAATTTTCCAAATTGGGACTTTCCACTAAAATGACCCTGCAAGCTGATTCCTCCAATTTTTTCCACTTTGAAAGCATCGATATTGATGACAAGTAATAAAATGATCCAATCCAGATCACTTAATTGTTCACAATACAATCTTTAGATATTTTGCAATGTCCATAATTCTAATTCACTAACCTGGATTATATTACAATCCTAATTTCTTAATCATAATTAGTTTACAATGGGTTGAAAACCATTGGCTGAAAAAGCACAAAACAAACAAAAAATGGATCTGATTTTTTTTGGAAGATGCCTCGAACCCCATAGGTTGACACCACCACCTCGCGTGTCTCCTACTAGTGTGAATATTGGATTGTGCCTAATGCAACTAATGCCTCATGCACTGGTGTATAGTTTTCATGTTGCAACTAAGGTCTCATGCATGGATGTAGTCTACATGTTGTCACTAATGCCTTGTGCATGGATGCACAATCTACCTCGAAGAGTATAACACATCTCCAATAATATCCCACTTGCTTTCTTTGCAAAACAAAGGGACCTACTATTTATAAGATCACATATTCAAGACAACATTGCCCATTGATTCTCTACACCAAGAGAACTTCTTAATATTAACAAACTTCATTAATGAGTTTGCAACAATTTTCAAGGTGTCAACCTTCTTGAATGACACCTTGTCTTCAACTATGAGTCACAAAATGGTATTGCACATCAATATGCTTCATCTTAGCATGATAAACGAAGTTCTTTGTCAGAAAGATTGCACTTTGATTGTTGCAATCTAACTTTATAGCATTTTGTACAATCCCAATATTTGAACATAATCTTTGTAACCATACAACTTCCTTACTTGCATGAGTGGTTGCCAATTATTCAACTTATGTAGTTGAAATTGAAACTACAACATACCTATTGCTTGTCCCATTTATTTCTTATCCAAATAGGTTAAACACAACCACTTGAAGATCTTTTGTTGTCAAGATTTCCAGCCCAGTTTGCATCATCAATGCCTTGTACATCTATCACTTTATCTAGTCCAACTCTTCATTGGTAGTAGATTGCATAATTTGTAGTGCCTCAAAAATATTTGAAGCCCTTCTTTAAAATTTTCCAATGCTCCTTTCTTGGTTTTGATATATATCTACTCAACAATTTCACTACACGTGTAATGTTTGATCCAATACAAACCATAACATACATCAAACTATCAAAAACACTCACATAGGGAACATTGTACTAGTCCTTATCTCTCTTTTTGTCTTGTGATGTTATTATGTAGATAACTTTGCACCTACAAGAATATTAATCTTCACTTGTTTACATTTTGGCATATTAAACCTCTGCAAAATTGTCTCAACATACTTCCTTTGGTTTAGCTAGAGTTACCTATTCACACAATCTTTTTTAATCTCCATGCTCAAAATAAAGTTTGCAACACCAAGATCCTTCATGTCAAACTTAGAGGATAGTTGAGATTTGAACTCCTTGATGATATCCTTGTGTTTGATTAGCAACATATCATCAACATACGATGCTATATAAGTAAAGTGATCACCACCTAGATTGGAATACATAGTGACCAACCTTGATTCATGCAAATCTTAATCCCAATATGTAAGCATCAAACTTTTGTTACCACATTTTTGGATATTTATTTAAACCATACATGTACCTTTTTTTTTTTATCTTGCAAACCATCTCTTCACCCTTTACCATGAACCCTTTAGGCTATTTCATGTAGATTTCTTCTTCTAGGTCTTAATGTAGGAAAGTTGTCTTTGCATCCATTTGTTCTACTTCAAGATCAATTGCAACAAGAGACAATAGACGTATAATGGAAGTTAATTTAGCAACATAAGAGAAAATCTCACTAAAATCAATTCCCTCCACCTTGGGATATCCTTTTGCTACCAACCAAATTTTGTACTTATCCACTTTTCCTTATGCATCAAGCTTTTTCTTGAACATCTGCTTAATAGGTTTTCTTCCATCAAGCAACCTAACCAAGTCCCACGCTTCATTTTTGTCCAAGGCCTCCATTTCTTCAAACATGGCTTTCTTCTTGAGTTTACCTTCCTCAAAATCAACTGTCTCTATAACAATTTTAGGATCATCATCAATAGTAGATAAAACAAAGGCAAAATGAAAATAAGGTGAACTATACCTTTTTGTTTGCCTTCTTACTTTACATATCTCCTCAAGATTGATGTTTGTAGTTTATTTTATTTTATTGATCTTCATGTAATTCCTTTGGCTCATCTTCTTTGTTGAGTTAAATTATCCATTCTCTGGCTCATGATACTTTCTTTGATTCTCCTTCTCTTGGTTCATCTTCCTGTTTTGGAGTATTTTTAACTTCTCTGAAGATCACATCATGACCATAAACAATTTTCCTTGTTATTGGATTCCAAATTTTGTAGCCTCTTACTCCGCCCTTATAACCAATAAAGATACATTTTGTGCTTTATTTTCCAACTTGCTCCTTTTCTCATTAGGAACATGCACATAAGCACCGCAACCAAAAACTTCAAGATGTACAAGAGAGGGTTTCTTACTAGCGCATGTCTCACGATGATTTTTATTAACTAGTGTTGATGTAGGTGATCCATTGATTATATAACATGCAATATTTACAACCTCTGCCCATAATTTTTGTTCTATGCCTGCACCAGTGAGCATAATTCTTTCCTTTTTCATCAGATTCTAGTTCATCCCTTCTTCAACTTCATTCTTGTGAGGTGTGTATGGAGTTTTATTTTTCCATGCTATTTTCCATTCCCGCAAAACTCTCCTCCATTATTTGTTCGCAACAATTTTATTTTCTTCTTTGTCTAGATTTCTACAAGAGTCTTAAACTCTTTGAATTCATCGAAATCCTTAGATTCTTTTACATGAAATACAACCATGTTTTCCTAGAGAAATCATATATAAATGAGACAATACATATATCCTCCCAGAGATGGGACATGTATAGGTCCAAACACATAATTGTGTATCAACTCCATAATCTCTTTTTCTCTTTTAGCACCAGATGGGAATTTGACATGAAATGTTTACCATATACACAATGTTCATAGAAATCGAAACCTAATGAGAAATCAAGGATATCTTCAATCATAACTTTACTATGCAAGGCACGAAGGCCCTTCTTTCCAATATGTCCCATTCTTTAATGCCAGACCATTGTCTTCTCTAGA
>JASDQU010735641.1:140838-153553 GCA_032191745.1 Picea mariana | reverse complement strand
GGTACTATGTCCAATTCCACTTCATCAGTAAAATCAACACTTACATCAAATTTAATCTTACACTATTTTGTTACCTTTATCTCCGCATCCTTGTTTACCCAACCCATGGATAGTGGCTAAGATGATCATGAACCTCCAATCCAAGCTTGTTGACCAGATCTACTATTATGAGATTATCCTGTGAACTAGAGTCGAACTGAGCATCCATCTTGGTCTTCTTGACTTGAACCTTAATGTGGAAGAGCTTGGTCATCTCCTTCTTTTCCTAATGATCAAGGCTACTCAAATTCACCTCCTTTTGCAGAGATGTGCAAGCAATATTTTCATCCATGTCCTAGTTACTTTCAACCTGATTGCTTGAATCTATGGCTAAAAGATTTTTTTTCTTTTCGTTCTTCTTGTGGTTCTTCGGGTTCAACTTTGGATGTAGTTTCCAACATTTTTTCTTGGTGTGGCCATCAATGTTGCAATGATTTCAATGGTTGTTGAGATCTTTGAATTGATGTGTAGTGGCTGCTGTCTTCTTATCTTCCCCCCCTTTCCACTTCTTCATTTCCTTGGAAGCTTGTTGGTGCTATTTCTGCTTCAATCCACTTGGTTGCCCCTTCTTTTGGCCCATGTTTTTTAGGTATTGTGCCTGTATACATGCCTCATCCACTGTCCTTAGATTGAAGAGAGTGACCTGCTTTCGTAGATGATTGTGTAAACCCACCAGATAATTGAGTACATCTATGTTCTTGGGAGAGATACCCAACATGCTGACCATCTTTCTGAACTTAGTGGTGTACTCTTGAATATTCTTCCCCTACCTTTGCCTGAAGTAGTGCCATCAGATCCGTTGGTCCTCTACATAACCGATAGGGTATAATTGGGACTTGATGAGGGTTTTGAAGTCATCCCACCTAGTAACTGGTAGATCACCCTCAAGTATAAGTGATTCCATATGGATTTACCATTAGGTTAAAGCATAGCCCTCTAACTTCAATCTAGCAAATGAAATATTCTGCTCTTCATCTATGTGGTGAACACTAAAATAAACTTCTAGTTGTTGCAACCAATGATTCAATTTTAATGCATCTATCTCACCTTGATATGAATTTATGCTCACTTTTTCTTCCATCTTGAATAAGAATTATGAAGGGTTCATGACACTCAAACTTGATTTCTCTTTCTCAGATTCTTTTCGCGACTCCTTTCCTGAGACTTCTTGATCTCCCGATTTCCCCTCTGATCTGATATCTGAGTTAGGGCCTATATCATCTCTGAACGGTCTAAGATTGATTTCTAGAGCCTCCATGAGGAGGTTCATATTGCGATTGATGTCGGCAACTTGTGCTTCCAACATCTCAAATATCTCTTCTACTGGATCTCAAGGGTTATTATGAACATACTCGTCCACCATGGATAGGGTTTCCATGACTTCTCTTTAATCCGTTTCCTGGATCCTGCAACTTCCCACAAATACCAAAAATAAAAACCTTCTCTGATACCAATATGATTTGTAAATTTCCATGTAAATTCCACTGGAACAGTTCGCCACAACATATTTGATAAATAAAACTAAAATCTATACTATGAAGGTTAAATCCCTTCAGATTCCAGAATATTTAGTTACAGATTTTCTATTTATGCATGAAATAGATAAAATGTGGAAAATAGAGAACAATAAAATACAATCACACACCATCCACAAGATAACACAAGGATTTTCTCTAGGAAACCCTTATAGGAGAAAACCCAGCTAGAAGGTGAGGATGCTATGTTCTCTTTTCTCTGGTATGGAAATAATGCAAGTACAAAGAAGAAGACACTCTATATGGAATTACCTGAGACCTGTGGTTTGTTAGGCAACTACAGAACATTAACCCCCTCTGTTATGCTCTCTAATTTCCCACTCCCATTTGTTTTTCTCTGCTATGGAACACAATACAATAACATAGAATGTAACCCCTTCTCCTCCTAGTGGCCCGATATTTAACATAGCCTGGTAGCTATCTAGGTGTAGGTTTTTGACTTCCTCAACCCTCAATTGTTATAGGGTTTTGGACCTTCTAGAATCTTCTTGAAATTCCTCACGTGGCTAGCCCCATATGCATGAGTAATGGAGGATTACATGGCATCCTCTCATACCATGGTGGACAACATGATAGGTCAACTTGCATGAGGCATAAATTTTGACGCACAGTCTACACCATCAAAGGGGCGGGCACAAGTTTTAGACACCAAAACCCCAAAAACAATGTTTAATGCCTCAAAATGGCTTCATAAGGATCCAAACCCCAATTTTCCAAATTGGGACTTGCCACTAAAATGACCCTGCAAGTTGTTTCCTCCAATTTTTTCCACTTTGAAAGCATCGAGATTGATGACAAGTAATAAAATGATCCAATCGAGATCACTTAACTGTTCACAATACAATCTTTAGATATTTTGCAATGTCCATAATTCTAATTCACTAACCTGGATTATATTACAATCCTAATTTCTTAATCATAATTAGTTTACAATGGGTTGAAAACCATTGGCTGAAAAAGCACAAAACAAACAAAAAATGGATCCAATTTTTTTTGGAAGATGCCTCGAACCCCATAGGTTGACACCACCACCTCGCGTGTCTCCTACTAGTGTGAATATTGGATTGTGCCTAATGCAACTAATGCCTCGTGCATTGGTGTATAGTTTTCATGTTGCAACTAAGGTCTCATGCATGGATGTAGTCTACATGTTGTCACTAATGCCTTGTGCATGGATGCACAATCTACCTGCGAAGAGTATAACACATCTCCAATAATCTCCCACTTGTTTTCTTTGCAAAAAAAAGGGACCTACTATTTATAAGATCACATATTCAAGACAACATTGCCCATTGATTCTCTACACCAAGAGAACTTCTTAATATTAACAAACTTCATTAACGAGTTTGCAACAATTTTCAAGGTGTCAACCTTCTTCAACGACACCTTGTCTTCAACTATGAATCACAAAATGGTATTGCACATCAATATGCTTCATCTTAGCATGATAAACACAGTTCTTTGTCAGAATATTGCACTTTGATTGTTGCAATCTAACTTTATAGCATTTTGTACAATTCCAATCTTTGAACATAATCTTTGTAACCATACAACTTCCTTACTTGCATGAGTGGTTGCCAATTATTCAACTTATGTAGTTGAAATTGCAACTACAACATACCTCTTGCTTGTCCCATTTATTTCTTATCCAAATAGGTTAAACACAACCACTTGGAGATCTTTTGTTGTCAAGATTTTCATCCCAGTTTGCAACATCAATGCCTTGTACATCTATCACTTTATCTAGTCCAACTCTTCATTGGTAGTAGATTGCATAATTTGTAGTGCCTCAAAAATATTTGAAGCCCTTCTTAAAAATTTTCCAATGCTCCTTTCTTGGTTTTGACATATATCTGCTCAAAAATTTCACTACACGTGTAATGTTTGATCCAGTACAAACCATAACATACATCAAACTATCGAAAACACTCACATAGGGAACATTGGACTAGTCCTTATCTCTCTTTGTGTCTTGTGATGTTATTATGTAGATAACTTTGCACCTACAAGAATATTAATCTTCACTTGTTTACATTTTGGCATATTAAACCTCTACAAAATTGTCTCAACATACTTCCTTTGGTTTAGCTAGAGTTACCTATTCACACAATCTTTTTTAATCTCCATGCTCAAAATAAAGTTTGCAACACCAAGATCCTTCATGTCAAACTTAGAGGATAGTTGAGATTTGAACTCCTTGATGATATCCTTGTGTTTGATTAGCAACATATCATCAACATACGACGTTATATAAGTAAAGTGATCACCACCTAGCTTGGAATACATAGTGACCAACCTTGATTCATGCAAATCTTAATCCCAATATGTAAGCATCAAACTTTTGTTACCACATTTTTGGATATTTCTTTAAGCCATACATGGACCTTTTTTTTTTTTTTATCTTGCAAACCATCTCTTTACCCTTTACCATGAACCCTTTAGGCTATTTCATGTAGATTTCTTCTTCTAGGTCTTAATGTAGGAAATTTGTCTTTGCATCCATTTGTTCTACTTCAAGATCAATTGCAACAAGAGACAATAGACGTCTAATGGAAGTCAATTTAGCAACATAAAAGAAAATCTCACTAAAATCAATTCCCTCCACCTTGGGATATCCTTTTGCTACCAACCAAATTTTGTACTTATCCACTTTTCCTTATGCATCAAGCTTCTTCTTGAACATCCATTTGCTTAATAGGTTTTCTTCCATCAAGCAACCTAACCAAGTCCCACGCTTCATTTTTTTCCAAGGCCTCCATTTCTTCAAACATGGATTTCTTCTTGAGTTTACCTTCCTCAAAATCAACTGTCTCTATAACAATTTTAGGATCAGCATCAATAGTAGATAAAACAAAGGAAAAATGAAAATAAGGTGAACTATACTTTTTTGTTTGCCTTCTTACTTTACATATCTCCTCAAGATTGACGTTTGTAGTTTATTTTATTTTATTGATCTTCATGTGATTCCTTTGGCTCATCTTCTTCGTTGAGTTAGATTCTCCATTCTCTGGCTCATGATACTTTCTTTGATTCTCCTTCTCTTGGTTCATCTTCCTATTTTGGAGTATTTTTAACTTCTCTGAAGATCACATAATGACCATAAACAATTTTCCTTGTTATTGGATTCCAAATTTTGTAGCCTCGTACTCCGTCCTTATAACCAATAAAGATACATTTTGTGCTTTATTTTCCAACTTGCTCCTTTTCTCATTAGGAACATGCACATAAGCACCGCAACCAAAAACTTTGAGATGTACAAGAGAGGGTTTCTTACTAGCGCATGTCTCACGAGGATTTTTTTTTAACTAGTGTTGATGTAGGTGATCCATTGATTATATAACATGCAATATTTACAACCTCTGCCCATAATTTTTGTTCTATGCCTGCACCACTGAGCATACTTCTTTCCTTTTTCATCAGATTCTCGTTCATCCCTTTTCAACTTCATTCTTGTGAGATGTGTATGGAGTTTTATTTTGTCATGCTATTTTCCATTCCCTCAAAACTCTCCTCCATTATTTGTTCTCAACAATTTTATTTTCTTCTTTGTCTAGATTTCTACAAGAGTCTTAAACTCTTTGAATTCATCGAAATCCTTAGATTCTTTTACATGAAATACAACCATGTTTTCCTAGAGAAATCATACATAAATGAGACAATACATAGATCCTCCCAGAGATGGGACATGTATAGGTCCAAACACATAATTGTGTATCAACTCCATAATCCCTTTTTCTCTTTTAGCACCATATGGGAATTTGACATGAAATGTTTACCATATACACAATGTTCATATAAATCGACACCTAATGAGAAATCAAGGATATCTTCAATCATAACTTTACTATGCAAGGCACTGAGGCCCTTCTTTCCAATATGTCCCATTCTTTAATGCCAGACCATTATCTTCTCTAGAGGGGGGGGGTAGGAGTTCAATTAGTTTCATTCTTAGGAACAACGATTTCATTACACCCATTAGTCACAGTGCTTCCCAACAACTTGAGTAGTGTTTCAACCCAAACTTCTCTCGCTAACAACATTTCTCTTTGAACCATCTTGCATGTATCATTTTCAAATATAGTTTGCACTCACATTGCATTTCTTACTCATAGATATCAGGTTCTTAGCCAAACTTGGGATATGAAAAACAACAAAAGGGTTTTAATCCTTCCATATTTAAGGAATATCTAGACCCTCCCTTGTTCGGTGATTTTGGTTGTCGAGTCATCTTTGAGGATGACATTGTCTCCATTTACTTCACATTCACAAAACCACTCCTTGTCAGAAGTCATGTGAAAATGTGAACTTGAGTTGATCAACCATGCATCATGATTTGAATGTGTACTTGTGGATCCCAAATATACATCCCCTCATAAAGTGGTCTTCCCTGATGTGGAAGGAGCATCATCAAATCCATTACTTTTATCAATATTTTTAGATCTATGGTTCTTCATGTGCCTGAATTTTCCACAATTCCAACATTTACTTCTATTTTTTTTGGGATATTTAGACCTCCATCTAGACTTTGATCATCGCATGAATTACTTTTATGTATATCTTTAGGTTGACCTTTCACAAACAAGGCATCCTTGGTTTGACTATCCATGGTTTTTCGCCTCATTTCTTTCATTAACACGAATGCAACCACATCATCAAGCTTTAATTTGGTTTCATTACTCCCAATAGCTACACCTAGACTATCCCATGAATTTGGCAAAGAACATAGTAGACTAATGCACTTATCTTTTTTGGAAATTTTAATATCAACAAACATTAACTAAGTTACCATAATGTTAAAGGAATTGAGATGCTTTGTCACAGAGTTGTTGTCATTCACCTTAGAATGTACAACTTCTTTTGAACGAAAATTTCTTTTACTAGGGAATTAGGCTAGTACCAAGTCCCTAACTTATCCCATAACACCTTCATTGTGGCTTCTCTTGAGGTGTTTGGTAACAGTAAATCTGAAAGGCATAATTGGATCATGCCCTTCACCTTCCTATCCAACTTCATTTAGTTTACTTCATCCATACCCATAGTAGCGATACCAAGGTCCACAATGAATCACCATTCTTTGTCTACAAGGTCTTCCATCTTGAGCTTCCATAGCTTAAAGCTATGATCATTAAATTTCTCAATATCTATTCTAGAATTGCTTGCCATTCTCTTTCACACAAGAATCACTGACACAAAGATCCCATTGAAACCATGGTTGTCACATAGGCAATATAAACTCTCTATTAAGAATGAGCTAAACCCTAACAAAGAAGGTGTCCAACTGAAGTCAATAACCTCACTTTGATACCAAGTGTAAGTTTTAAAATGAAAAGTAATCAATGACACACACAATATACATATTTAGCTTATAAACCTTTAATTAAGAAAATCAATGTAACTCAAAGCCACACCTCTATCTTTTAACTATTCATAATACAATAATTAGGTACTTCGCAACATCCAAAATCTTCATCTATTAATTCAAAGTAGATTACAAACCTAATCCCTTAACTAAGATTAGATTACAATGGGTTGAAAACCATTAGCTAAAAAAACACAAAACTAATAAAAAACGATACCCAATTTTTTTTCAAGTTGTTTCCCCAAATCCCATTGGCTACTCCCATGCCCCCACCCACTAGTGTGAATATTGAGTTCCTTGGGATTATGGTACATTGTAAATATTATTTTAGGCTAAATATGAAGAGTCATAGGTGATTGGGTGTAGCTTGGATGGTCGTGAGGAATGATTGTTATCCTCCCCACCCGGGTTCAAATCCCATAATGACATGAATAAAGCTCATATGACTTTTGCCCTGTGCAACACTTTGCGTCTTTAGCATATCCTTCTCCAAGTTTGGTTTCAAAATCACATGTGTAGGGAGAATCAATGCAAGGAAGCTTCTCGTCTCATGCTCCAAGATGTAGAAATGGTGTTAGCTCTACATATTCGTTGCATGTCTCAGTATGTCACCTATAAAACCAAAGAATTTCTCTTGAAGCCTATTCATAACTGTAAAATTCTACTGCATAATTTGATACTATCTCGACATAGTTGGTACGATTTCCTTTAAAAAGGCCATGAATTCCTTTAGTATTTCATATATAGCGTAATCCTTGAATTGCACCATTGTATTTGTAGTAGAATGGAATGTGACACGCCATCAACAATCAATGATTTACCATATATGCTAAGAAGAATATGTTCAGGTGCCTTCACCCCATCGATGGATAAATTTTCCTCCTCGGTTAGGTTCATGAATGTAGAGACTACGACTTATTTTCTTTCTGCATAGAGCAGAGGAATATGGTGGAATGGTTAAACATCAACAACAAAATATCCTGGCGCTGTTTTTGGGAACTACCTATGGCCCATGTGGCTCTCACTCTCACATAGTTTCGAGTTCATGAATTGAGTGTGCCCCAATTGGGTTTTCCCCTCAATTAGTTTGGAGCCTAAGAAACCAAAATTTCTTGGAGGGTGTAAAATTTTTTTGCCCATGGAAGGAAACTCGACAAACACTGCACCATTTGAAACCTTTAGAAGCCTAAAAAGAGAGTCCATGGGTGCCCATCTAGAGCAATTGGTCACTGAGAATGAGAAATTGTCTTGGAAACCCTACATGGAAAAAAGAATCTCAGAGGCATGGGGTAGGAACAATCAAGATAAGAGATTCAATCTTCATTGTTCCCATTGTGGAAATAATGGACATGAGGCAAAGAAATGTGTAGAGACAAATGGAACATAATGGTAGATATCCCGAACCCGCTCAAATCGTTATTGCTCATTGCAATATTAACATAAATGAATAATTGTTCAAAACTTCATTTACTTCTTGGAGAGATGCCTGGTTGATTGACACTTAACACTGGTGCAACTTGCCACGTGAATTTTCAGAGAGACTTATTTGAAGAATTGAATGAAAATGTAGATGGTGCATTAATCTTTGCAGACAAATCCAATCTCAAACCTACGAGAATTGACACCATCAGGTTCAAATTACCTAGATTCTCGAACTTTTTTTTACATGGTGTTCTCTATCTTTATTTTACATGGTGTTCTCTATCTTTCTTTTACATGATGTTCTTTATCATCCTGAGTCGCGGAGGAACTTGCCGTCTCTTGTGCACATTCGAGAGTAAGTCCATTCCATTCACATTTTTGATGGAAAAGTTGAAATAAGGAGGTCTTCCAACAACATGGTCATCGTGACAGGATGGGAGGATGAGAAACTATTGAAGCTAAAAGGGACATTTGGATGGACACATAATTATACATACATTTCTCACCATGATGAAGGTACACTATCTTCCAGTGTTTTGTGTCACACTATATTTGGGTACATCAATTATGATAATCTTCATGTGTTGAAGAAAAATGGTTTTTATGGTTTTCCCACCATTCCAAAGAACTTGCAATGTGGGGCTTGTATCCTTGGTAAACACGACAAGCAACGTTTTCATGATTTCACCACAAGAGAACGTAGAAATCTAGAATTGATACACTCTGATTTGTGTGGCCCCATTCCTGTTCCATTTTCCTTTGGTAATATATATATCGTGACTTTTATTGGTGATTACACGAATATGTGTTGGGTTTATTTGTTGAAACATAAATCTCAAGCATTTGAAACTTTTAAAAATTTTCATCTATGGATTGAAAATGAAGCTCAATATCGTATTGACACTCTTCGTATTGATAATGAAAGGGAATACACTTCAAATTATTTTGAAAGCTATCTTTTCCAACATGGGATCAAACATCAAACCAATGTTCCATACAATCCTTAGCAAAACAATGTAGCATAAAGAACGAACACGACACTCTTGAATATGGTACATTCAATGCTTATTTTCAACAATGTGAAGTTCATGTTTTGGGCTGATGCAGTTCTATGTGCAGTGTATGTGAGAAACAAGAGTCCATCTCATGCTCTTGGGAACAAGACTCCTTATGAAATGTGGAATGGCCACATTCCTTTGATAAGACATCTCAAGGTTTTTGGTTCCACCTGTTATGCGTTAATTATTGAGGAGCAAAGAAACAAACTTGGTACAAGGAGTCAAAAGTGCATATTCTTGGGTACTCAAATACCACCTAGGAATACTGTCTTTATGATGAGGTAAACAAAAAAATAATTCTTTCCAGAGATGTGGTTTTTCTTGAATCCACTAAAAATGAGAATACTGTTGAGCGGTAGCTTGATCATCTGGATAAGTTCATGCAAGTAAAGACATATCATGAGTTTGATGATGAGATTCCACATCTTGAAGGGGGGATCCCTATCTTGGATCAATCTCTGGAATCTCCTTTTGAAGTGCCATCTCCCCCTCATGAAGAAGATCTAGCCACTTCATCAGAACATGCTGTTCAATTGGACAGTGTGATTGAGAGGATTGAAACACTGAACCGTGATAGGAATGCAACACCAACTCAATCAATGGAGCAACTTGGACCATCTCAGAAAGGTCCACCAAAGTGGCTCATAAATACACTTTAAATCATTCATCCTGATGAAGTTGGAAAGACAAGAACCATAAATTATACAAGACAATATGAAGGTGATGTATATAATTCAGATTCCGATGATGTAGATGATTCCGATTTAAATGATGTAAATAATATGGATGTTTCATATGGTTGCGAGTTGAATTTATCTACTAACTTTGAACTAGTTTCCTTTGAAGAAAATACTTCTCATGATGAGTCGATATAATCTATGCTTAAGGAGTATGATGCTTTCATCAAGAATGGGACATGGAAGTTGATGGATCCTTCATTTGGAACCAAACCAATTGGTTGCAGGTGGGTCAACAAAAACAAGTACAAATCAAATGGCTCACTTGATGAGCATAATGGAAGGCTTGTGGCAAAAAGGATTTTCACAAAAAGAAGGCATAGACTATGAAGATACCTTTGCCCCCACAACAAAATGGTCTATCATTTGTGCATTTTTGAATTTGGCAGCACATAATAGGTGGAAGATTCATCACATGGATGTGAATGCAACCTTCCTGAATGCAAACTTGAAACAGAGTGTCTACATGTCTCAACCAAAAGGATTTGCTGTGAAAGGTAAAAAACATAAGGTATGCAAGCTCATCAAGTCTTTGTATGGCCTAATGAAAGAACCTTGCGCATGGTATGAAAAGTTAATGGAGCATATTTTGAAGATCAATTTCAAGCATTTTAATCTTGATGATGCAAATTTGTTTGTCAAGAAAGTTGGAAAAACTGTTGTATATCTTGTGGTGCATGTAGATGATCTTTTGATGACAGGGAACAATGAAGCATATATTGCATCCATAAACAAAGAATAGAAGAAGTTTTTTGAGATGACAAACATGGGATATCTTCACTACTACTTGGGTATTGAAGTAACTCGAAATCCAAATCATGTATTCATCTCCTAAAATAAGTACATTAAAGAATTGTTAAACAAATTTGGCATGGATGATTATGATCCTCTCTCTACTCCAATGCAACAAAATCTTAATCTAATATCAAAAGAAGAGAATGAATTTGAGGATGCAACTAGATATAGAAATATTGTGGGGAGTCTTATCTACCTTACTAGTAATAGACCAAACATTTCATTTGTAGTTGGAATCCTTTCGAGGTTCATACAAAAACCTTGTCAAGGAAATTGGTGTGCTGCAAAGAGAGTTCAAAGTACTTGAAGGGAACTCAAGACTTTGGGCTCAAACACTCTACGGTGGATGAATTCAAACTAGTTGGACATATAAATTCAAAATTTAATGGGGATAAGCGTTGATGTTTCTCCAGTTAGCAACATCGGACAAACATTCTCCCAGATTGGTCATGCTGATTTGACCAAGGTAAATGACTCATTCACTCATGGAGATTTGCTAGTGGTGAATGGCCTAGACATAGTCTTTCTCCTGACGAGGAGTGGATAGACTCAAAGTGCTCTCACATTGCTTGCTCTAGGATGGAGTGATCTATATTAATTAGACATGCATGTGAGAAAATAATCATCAACATATATATATATATATATATATATATATAATTAATAATAAATTAATTAATGAAAATACAATAATAGAAAAGACATGTCCATTAATGAAAGGGCACTCTGCCCAAGTATATATATCGGGGCCCTCAATTGTAATATACCATCTCATATAATATTTACTTACAATAACCTCTCATCAAGTTCACTAAGTCTTGCTAAGGTTTTCAGTGTGTAATTATTCTATGATAACAATAGCATTTAAATCATATGGCAATAATTATCGGATCTGAAAATAAAAAAATTCAACATGGTATCAGAGGTAGTTAAAATCTTTCAGTGGCGGATCTAGTATAAGTCTTTTCCGAAGCTAGTTAAAATCTTTCAGTGATAGATCTGATAGATCTTATTCATATATTTTATTTTTTGCAATTGTACGGTCATTGTCACGAGCGACCTGTGCACACAGAGCAACCACAGGGCATGACTACAGGGCATGACTACCTTAAGGATTGCACTACATAGTGCGACTGACTCTTTTGTTCAGTGTTTGTTTCTCTCCAAGCTACAACCGGTTGCACTGTGATAACTAACAAAGCTATATAGAATCCTAAACAGTGATTGATGTTCGAGAGGGAGGTCTATACATATTATTGGGATGACCAACCCAAGCATTAGTGCATGACAACATCTGTTTGTGTGAGCTATGGCATCAAATATTTTCACACTTACATTACATGGATTTACTAGCATTGAAGAAGATGGTCATAGAACTTCCAAAGCTTCAGGTAGAGCATGATGGCATTCACAAGGGATGTGCACTTGGAAATTATTCCAAGGGATCTTTTTCAAGAAGTGACAACAGGTCCAAGGGGATATTGGATCTATTACATTCATATGTATGTGGACCTATGACAGTTGTATCTTTGGGTGGATTCCTGTATTATGGGATATTTATTGATGCTTTCTCCCAGAAGACATGGATATTCTTCATGAAGACCAAGGATGAGGTCTTCAAAAGATTCCATGAGTTCATGGCTCAGGTAGAGAATATGATATGGAAGAAGATCAAGGTGCTGAGGTCCGATAACGGAGGAGAGGAGAGTACACTTCCAAGGACTTCAATGATTTTTGCAAGGAGGCAGGGATCAAGAGGGAGTTGATTGT
>JASDQU010735641.1:114680-130784 GCA_032191745.1 Picea mariana | reverse complement strand
ACATTTCATTTGTAGTTGGAATCCTTTCGAGGTTCATACAAAAACCTTGTCAAGGAAATTGGTGTGCTGCAAAGAGAGTTCAAAGTACTTGAAGGGAACTCAAGACTTTGGGCTCAAACACTCTACGGTGGATGAATTCAAACTAGTTGGACATATAAATTCAAAATTTAATGGGGATAAGCGTTGATGTTTCTCCAGTTAGCAACATCGGACAAACATTCTCCCAGATTGGTCATGCTGATTTGACCAAGGTAAATGACTCATTCACTCATGGAGATTTGCTAGTGGTGAATGGCCTAGACATAGTCTTTCTCCTGACGAGGAGTGGATAGACTCAAAGTGCTCTCACATTGCTTGCTCTAGGATGGAGTGATCTATATTAATTAGACATGCATGTGAGAAAATAATCATCAACATATATATATATATATATATATATATATAATTAATAATAAATTAATTAATGAAAATACAATAATAGAAAAGACATGTCCATTAATGAAAGGGCACTCTGCCCAAGTATATATATCGGGGCCCTCAATTGTAATATACCATCTCATATAATATTTACTTACAATAACCTCTCATCAAGTTCACTAAGTCTTGCTAAGGTTTTCAGTGTGTAATTATTCTATGATAACAATAGCATTTAAATCATATGGCAATAATTATCGGATCTGAAAATAAAAAAATTCAACATGGTATCAGAGGTAGTTAAAATCTTTCAGTGGCGGATCTAGTATAAGTCTTTTCCGAAGCTAGTTAAAATCTTTCAGTGATAGATCTGATAGATCTTATTCATATATTTTATTTTTTGCAATTGTACGGTCATTGTCACGAGCGACCTGTGCACACAGAGCAACCACAGGGCATGACTACAGGGCATGACTACCTTAAGGATTGCACTACATAGTGCGACTGACTCTTTTGTTCAGTGTTTGTTTCTCTCCAAGCTACAACCGGTTGCACTGTGATAACTAACAAAGCTATATAGAATCCTAAACAGTGATTGATGTTCGAGAGGGAGGTCTATACATATTATTGGGATGACCAACCCAAGCATTAGTGCATGACAACATCTGTTTGTGTGAGCTATGGCATCAAATATTTTCACACTTACATTACATGGATTTACTAGCATTGAAGAAGATGGTCATAGAACTTCCAAAGCTTCAGGTAGAGCATGATGGCATTCACAAGGGATGTGCACTTGGAAATTATTCCAAGGGATCTTTTTCAAGAAGTGACAACAGGTCCAAGGGGATATTGGATCTATTACATTCATATGTATGTGGACCTATGACAGTTGTATCTTTGGGTGGATTCCTGTATTATGGGATATTTATTGATGCTTTCTCCCAGAAGACATGGATATTCTTCATGAAGACCAAGGATGAGGTCTTCAAAAGATTCCATGAGTTCATGGCTCAGGTAGAGAATATGATATGGAAGAAGATCAAGGTGCTGAGGTCCGATAACGGAGGAGAGGAGAGTACACTTCCAAGGACTTCAATGATTTTTGCAAGGAGGCAGGGATCAAGAGGGAGTTGATTGTTCCTTAAAACCCACTATAGAACAAGGTTGCAGAGAGGAGGAATAGGTCCATTGTAGAGGCTTCCAAATCCATGATTCATGATCAAGATTTACCCATGCTCTTATGAGGAGAGGCATCAAGTACAAGAGTGTATGTCCAAAATAAGAGTCGTCATAGGATATTGGGGGACAAGACTCCTGAGGAGTATTTCACAAGTGTGAAAGCAATGGCCAGTCATTTGAGGATCTTTGGTTGTCCAGTCTACATTCACATGTCCAAGGAGAAAATGATGAAGTTGGATCCTTCTAGGAAGAAGGGGGCGTTTGTTGGATACAACGAGATGTCAAAGGCTTACATAATCTACATTCCAGGACAACGCTAGATAAAGGTCAGTAAATATGTCACCTTTGACGAAGACACAACCTTCAGTAGGTCCAAGGAGTCTCACATGAAGATTGATAGTGAGGAGGAGGAGGCTCCGAAGGATGTGGGTTTAGGTCCCTGTATTCCAGTTGATCATCCTTCAAACTATCAAGAGAAGTCAGCAGAGCCAAATGAACCAGTGGATCCACCTAGATTTGTTGTTCCTGTTATCACTCCAGGAAACTCTCCTAGGTTGTATCTCATAGATGCCTGGTAACTTAACCTTTTTGTAACTATTTTTTCAATAATGGGTGTGGGTTTGGATCAAGATGAATATCTTAAATCACTGGATTGTATCTTCAAGACAATCTAGCTATATTCATGAAATACAAGGCCTTCAAAAGCTATTATCAGATAGGTTTGTAAATCAAATGGATAAGAAAACCAATCAATTAACCAGAACATATATAGGCAATATATATGATGGGTCAACAAACTAGCAAAGGATGCTTATGATTCTTTCTTAACAATCAAAGGTAAGATGACAGTTGCCATGGGACGATTAAACATAGACAAATGAATGATTTCAACTCATAGGCATAGAAAAAGATAAAAGAGAGTCTGACAATAACAGTGAAAGAAGCTTGCACGCTTAATATATTAAAGAAAGTGTCTTTTTTACAATAACAATAGATTATAGAATTCAAAATTGAACCATGTGTTCATCAAATGTTTTTGGCTTTATATCCCTTTACAAACAGTTTCAAGATCCTAGATTACTGGATCAAATTTTTCTTAAAATAGAAAATCAATAACTGGCCCAAGAAAGTAGGCAAAGATCCTATAAACTAGGTCAATTCAAATTCTCAAATGATCTTTTTGTTCTTCAAATTCTTTGGTAGGTGTACTGAGCCTTCCGAGGCTGCTGGAGCTCATGTGATATGGGAGGAGTCGAACATGACACTTGTTGACAGTCAAACAACTTCATATCCTTGAAAATAACTAACTGTTTTTTACCTTTCTGTCTTGTAGAGCACCTCCAAAACCAAAACAAACTCTTGATAAGGATGTCATTAATTATCTTCCATCGATTGGAACCATTTTTTAGGCTTTTGGACAAGGAAAACTTGGACCTGTGCAAAAACATTAACTTTCTGCCTTATTAGTGCTTTGCTAGAGTAGATAGAATTCGAACCAATTAGCTACCAAAAGCTCTGCTTTCGGTGGCTAATGAACAATCAATATGTTCTCCTAAGCCATCGAAACCTGAGATTATCAAAATTTCAAAAATACACTTTGTCTTAGCTCAAAAATGCCTTAGGACTAATCTTTTTAGGCTTCTGCATCTTGCTCAAAGATTGTAGGGTAACTGGCTGCCTCTGGTTCTTTGCACCGAACTGCCACCTCTACTAGGGTCTCAAGAAAAGCATGTGTCTGAGCCTGGTGTTTTGAAGACATAACTTGTTTCCTCAAATCCCTGACCTTTTTCTTCAAGCCCTGAGCTACTCTCCATAAGCTTTTGTAGTCTTTTACAATCTTGTCCTTCTTTTTCTTCTCCTTTATGCTTTCATGGGATAACCTTTCCAAGGATGAGTTGGTTTCTGCAAATTTATTTGACAGGGTTTCATACCTGGTTTTGATTACCCTTTCTAGCACTTCTTGCTTGACTAACTTCTTCTTAAGCTTCTTGATTTCCTTTGATTTACTCTGCTTCACTCGTTTGCTAGATGAGGCATCTACAACTTGTGGTTCTTGTATTTCTTGAGGTGTAGGTGATGGAAGGTCTTCATAACTTTCTATGTATATATCCACAAAAATAGTTTTTTCATGCCCTGTGGTAACTGAATCCTCGTGCCCTGTTTCAATCTAGTGATTTTCATCCTTCGAGTTTGTGTAAGGAATTTTAAGAATGTTTTTGTTCAATGGGGATTCTTTGGCCTTTTCTTTTTCATTGTTGAAATTTAATTTCTTCTTAGTTTTGTCAAGCTTAGAGGAAGGAGAGGGTTGATTAACTGGAGCTGGAGAGATAGCTCTCCTCCTCCTCTTTCCACTTATGGGAGTAAAAGACTTCTTGGAATGAGGACTCTTTTTACCTTCTGGCTGAACCTCAGTCTGGAAATCATTTTAGAACAAGACGTAATTACACTCTTTGCCTCTCCTTTGCAACAACTCACAAACCAAAAGTTTAATCAGACTGTAGTGGGATAATCTACCTGCAACTTTATTGGGCTTGGCCTTGACTTGATGAGCCATTTTGGATAAAATTCTGTGGATAAAATAGGGCGGATTGAGTGGGTTTCTACCAGTCAAATTATTTATGAGTTTAAAATGGTAAATCATCACTCTGTTATATCACCCTTCACAAGTTATATAAACCATTATGGCTTTTAGTAACTGTTGCCATTTCTCTTCAAGGAAAGACACAGGAATGTCTCTCTTCCATATCAAACCCCTATGTTCCGGTTTCAAATAAGACCTGGATTCAACATTCTTAGTGACAATAGTTTTAAACCATTTTTCTCTAGTCCTGGGAAGCTCTGTAACTTCATCTATGAGGGCTTCATCTATCTCAATTTCATCCCGACCTATGATTGCTTTCTTTCCATCGAAATTGATGTCAAAGACCTCTGCCACTTACTGATGAGAACTCTGTAATTTTTTGCAAAAATTATAACACCCTGCATTTCTGAACAATTGACATACCTCTGGGTACGATTCCAAGTAACTGATGTTGTCCAACTCTTTCCTTAGGGTTGACGCTCCTTTCTTCATTTTCCACAATGCTTCGGCACACTTGTGATCGAAGGAAAATATTTCTGGGGAGAGTTACACAGCATAGAGTTAGGGAGAGTCAGCTCGGTTGTGACAGAAATGAGAAAACTGAGGTGAGCTTTAGAACGTGGCATTGATTACAAGGGATGTGGCAGAACAATTGGTGATTTTCAACAGTCATGGTCGATAACTGTAATGATGAAGGGTACGTAAGCATATGGATTGATGATACAACGATCTGAAAAGATTCGCTTATATCATACAGAGATCAACTTCTGGTCATGAACGGTTCGTTCTCCTGTCTTTTCAACGGCTTATTGCAATTATAAAACTTCGAACCCGACGGTTGAAACGTGTGAAAGGATGTGCTGATTCTTTCCCCGCTTCTGCGATTTCAGTGGCTAAAATAGCCCTAAATTCCTTTGTTTAAGCTATCGAAAGCTAAGGATTTCGGTGGCTAATGAACAATCGAAATGTTCACCTAAGCCACCGAAACCTGAGATTTGAATTAGATCAAATAAAAACTAAACAAAATTTTATTTAAACTTTATTACATGCGTAAAGCTTTGAGAACTGAACTTTAAAAAAAAAAAGTATTTTTTTAAAAGACATCCTATCACCTAAAATGAAAAATCTCAATTGATTTATTTGAGGAGATAACACTGGCTTCTATTGGGGGTGAAAGCCTCCCTATGAGGTTTCAAGAACCACAGAACCAATGCCTTTCCCGAAAAATGAAAATTCAAACCTATCTACTAGTGTTTCCATTGGGCATGGAGTTATTTTGCAAAAACAAAAGCTGAAAATAAAAATTACAATGACAAGGCTTTGAAGCCTTAGATAAAATAGAGTTTCAGAAAACGCCCATTGACTGGGCCACCAAAAATTTCTTCACCTTCCAGAATTTGTAGAATGAAGGTGTTGTTGTGCTGTACTTGAGTTATCATGAAAGGACCGGTCCACAAAGAATCAAACTTGCCGTGCTTGCCTTTATCTTGTCTGAGGGCATCCCATTTCAGAACCCAGTCACCAACCTGAAAGTCGTCCAGCTTTTCTTTTCTATCAAAAGTACCCTTGATCCTCTTTTGATGAGCTTCTGATTTATCCACCAGCTGTTCTCTGACCTTCTACAGTTCTACCAAGTCAAGCATTCTTCTCACCATATCATTTGATTCAGTTTGTTCCTCCTGAAAAAACTTAGCCACTATTAAAACTAGCTGAATGGGGAAAATGACATCAGTGCCATAAACCAGTTTGAAGGGAGAAGTTCCTATGAATTTCTTGTTAGTTACTCTGTCTGCCCAAAGAGAAAAATTTAGTTTCGAATCCCAACTCTTTTGATTTTCCTCCAACAACTTTCTGATGATTCTGACTAGACTCTAATTGGACGACTCGACAAGGCCATTACCTTGAGGGTAGTAGGAAGTAGAGTGTACCAATTGAATTCCCATTGACTTACACATGTCAACCAATGCATCAAATTTGAAAGCTACTGCATTATCTGTCACTAGCCTTTTTGGGCAACCGAATCTGATCAGGATGTTCTCATAGAGAAACTTCATGACGACTTGATGAGTGGCATTTCTAGTGGGGATTGCCTCTATCCACTTTGTAAAATAGTCAGTGGCTACCAAGATCCATTTATGCTAACCACTAGATGAAGGATTAATCTCACCTATGAAATCTAAAACCCACTGCTGAAAAGGACCATTCACTACAATAGGTCTCAGGGGCAAAGATTTTAGTTGCTGTTTTCCTGTGAATCTTTGACACTTATCACAATATTTCACAAAGGCACACACATTTGAAAAAAGAAAAGGCCAATAATACCCAGCCCTTAAGATTTTATGAGCTGTGGTCTTCCAGTAATGATGGCCTCCACAAATACTTGAATGAAACTGATGCATGACTTCAGTTGACTTTGCTTTGTCTAAACATCTTAGTAGTAAACCAATAGGATTTTTCCAATACAAAAGATTATTTTTAATGCAAAATTTAATTGCTCTGAGCTTAAGGGCTCAGGCTTGAGTCATGCTAAGTTCAGTAGAAACCTCCAACTTCTGCAAAAAATGAATAATACCTGAATACCACTCACATGAAGACAAATTCTCGGCTGCCATGTTGTTCTTCCGCTGCTACCCCTGTCTGCAAACTTGCTGAACTTTCCCAAATGAAATTTATGTCCAAAAGATCACAGTTCTCTTCTGTCAAAAGCTTGGCAAGGCCTTGGCCTTTTACCAGCTTAGTGGGCTTCACTTCTATGTCAAACTCAATCAGCTTTGCGATCCATTTAACTCTCTTTCCATCAATATCAGGCTGAGTCAAGACATCCTTCACAGAGGCTGAAGGAACATAGGCAACAACCTTTGCAGGGAGGATATAAATTCTGAAAGTTTTTAATGACTTAATGAGAGCATAAGCTTTTTTTTCTATAGGATCATACCTTAGTTCAACATCTTTGAGTGCTTTGCTGAAAAAGGCCACCGGGTGATCAAGACTTTCATCATGTTTTTGTAACAAGACTGCTGCCACTGTGTCATAGGAAGCAAAAGAGAAAATATAGAAGTTCTCGGTGTAATCCAGACTGATTAGAGTGGGGGATTCCATGATAGCCTATTTGATATCCTGAAATGAACTTCTTGCATTGTCTGTCCATTTTATCTCGGATCCCTTTTTTAGCATAGAGGTTATGTGTTTCACTAACTCAGCGAAATTAGGAATAAATCTTGTGAAATTTTTTATCTTACCTAGTAGAGATTGGATATCCTTCTTTGACCTTGGTATAGACAACCTTTGAATTTCTTCCACCCGAGTTGGATCAATTTTCATTCCTTCTGTTGAAACAATGTGGCCTAGGAGCTTACCCTTCTTGAGAGCAAATTGAGATTTTTTGGGGTTCAGCAAAATCCCGAACTGCCTGCATTTCAAAAATACTCTTTTCAGATGCTTCAGATGCTCTTCATGACTGCTAGAATAAACCGTGATATCATCAAGATAGATGAGGACAAACTTGTCCTTCTCTCCCACAAAATCTATGTCCATGGCCCTCTGAAAAGTGGCCCCAACATTAATTAGCCCAAATGGAATCTTGGTGTACATGAAGGTACCCCAAGGAGTAGAAAAGGCAGTTTTTTCTTGGTCATCAGGATGTACAGAAACCTGGTTATATCCTGAGAAGCCATCTAGGAAATACATGACAGTGGCCCCTGAAATTCTTTGCAACAAGTGTTCCATCTTGGGTAGGGGATAATTGTCTTTCTTTGAGCATTTATTTAAGTTTCTAAAATCAACACATAACCTGATCTCACCATTTTTCTTTCTCACTATTACGATATTTGCAATCCATTCAGAGTATCTTAATGGGATTATGATTTTGGCGTCAAGGATCTTTTTGATTTCTTTTTCAATTACAAGCAATAGGAGAGGACTGATAGTTCTCAGTTTCTATTTGAAAGGGATGGTGTCTTTCTCAAGGGGAATCTTATGTTGAATGACATCATGATCATAGGTTTTTAGATCACTGTATTTCTAGGAAAAAACATCAGCAAATTCCTTCATAATGCTGCAATATTCTGACCTCTGGTCAACAGTTAATTCAGTGGAAAAATTTATGAATTTAGGATGACTTTGGCTTCCTATATTATGCTCATGGAAAAAAAGATCCTTCTCCTTCTTATCAAGTTTGTAGGGGACATCATTTTGGTCAAAAAGATTCTCAAGAGGCACCAAACCCCGAGGTATATAATTGTTGGGCAGCTGAACAATATCATGTTGACCCATTTTTCCTTTTAGCTTAGCTTTTTTGGATTCGCCTACATTTTGATTTTCTTGGTCAATATGCATATCAAAAAATTCATCTACCACCTGGAGAAATCTACTAATCTCATCATCATCTTCAAATACTTTCCAATATTTGATATTGTCGGGCAGGGATGGTCTATATTTGACTTGAATTTCATAATCTAGTCTGGGAGGCATGGGAGGAATGAACATACTCACTGAGACATCAAGGGAATCAACAAGGTGATTCATAGCTCTGGGTATATAATAAATATCAAAAATGGAGAAAGAGTCCCTGATTTTCCATACCTCATCCCTGTAAGCTTTCAACCTGACATGTTTTTCTTGGAAAGTACTATTCACTTGCTGTATGATAAGTTCCGCATCTCCAAACACTTTTAGTCCTTTGATTCCAATCTCCTTGGCAGAATTTAATCCCAATAGCAAAGCCTCATACTCTGCTATATTGTTAGTAGTTTTGAAATCAAGTTTAAAATACAAATGAATAGCCTCTTTTGAAGGAGAAATCAAAACTACACCTGCACCTGCTGAGTCTTTGGTACTGGCATGATCAAAGAACATGCTCCACATCAGAGTACTCTCTCCATCAGTCTACTGATAAGTAGGCTTTGTGAGCTGCAAAGGAGCTGGCTGAGAATCATCTATTTGCAGAATGCATGATCCAAAGTCCGTGTCTAATGCATAAATGAGATGGTTTACAAAATTCTTCCCATCACTAATGATGTAGGCAAGTTGATTTTCTCTGTCAAGTCTCTTTAGATCTCCTCCAAACACTGGGACTATGGCATACGAAAGATTCATCTGCAAGGTACCCCCTAGCCTTTTTCTCCATGAACGCGACAAGAGGAGGCTGAACTTAGGTGGGATATCAACCACTACAACATCCATTACCATGCTTCTCATTGGCAGTTGGGCAAGGTTTATGACAAGGTCTTTTATGAGGCCGAGGCATCTGACTTTTCTAGAGTCAAAAGAGAAGAGATCATGGTAAGGTTTTGTGATGTCAAGCCCAAGTTCATCCATCACTGCTTTAGGCGTAAGATTGTGTGATGCTCCTGAGTCAAGAAATCAGTTGTGAAGGATCTTTTCATGGATATTCAGGGATATGTATAAGGGTGGACAAGAGTCATCTCGGTCTTCTACCATAGGTCCTATAGTCACCGTGGGCTTCTCATCTTGAAGTTTTACGTAATCAGCAGCTTGGGGAGTCTTTGGTTGAAGGGACTTCAGGATAGAAGACTTGAATATGTCATTCTTCATAAGCTTAGTCAATGGCATAGGTATTATCACCTTTTGAATTTCTGATTCGAAATTAAATAAATATGATATTTTATCGGAAGGTTTTACCTCATTAGAAGGAGCTATGAGGGACACATGTTCTTTAGCTTGGGGCTGCAATTGCTTCTGCTGCTGTTTTGCAGGAGTGGAGGTTTGCTTTGCGGGAGCAGCAGGTTGCTTGGCAGCAACATCTTTCTTTTTTCCGGGGGCAGCAAGAAATGGCTTTGGAGCGACAATCTTAGATCTTAAATTGTAACCTGGCTGATCATCTGTCTGATAAAAAGATTCTTCAATGCTTGCCTCATGAATCTGCTCATCCATCTGGGCCTCGTCATAATCTATTTGTGTCAAGAAGGAGGAATCATTTTCACCCCCAAAACAATTGATGTCTTCTTCTTCTTCAACTTCATCATGAGATAGCTCCTGCTCTTCTTCTAGCACTGCATTTTGGAAGGGGGCCCTGATCCTTTGGTCTTCAACTGCATTCTTGTCTCCCTGAAGGATATGGACCTACTAGTTGTTCCTTTTGTAAGGAAATGCATTGGGATTCCTGGGAGCATAGGCATTAGGCTCTTTACTTCTTGCTGGCTGTTGACTTTGAATTTTCAGTTTTGACATTTCCGAGGTCAAGCTGTCCAACATCTTGGCCATCTTTTCCATTTTGGTATTTGAAGAAGGAGGATCAACAAACGACTTCTTTCTCTCAAATTTTCCTTTAAGTTCCTGAGATGCCATAATGTTAGATTCGACCTCGGGAGAAGTGTCTTGCATTAAAGCGAGTGTGTCTGACCTTCTTTCTCTAAGGATTAAGAAAAATTCTGGATCAAAGGAAGAAGAGTAAGTAATCTTTGATGATGCATAAGTTGGCTTGATCTCTGCTGGGATCTTGCCAAACATCTTATTGAATCTTTTGGTGAAGTCTGACATAGACTCTCCATTTTCTCTTCTTAGATTTCCAAATTCAGTAATATAATACAAGAGGTCTCTTCTTTCTCCCCAATGTTTCAAAAACACTTCATCTAATTTCTCAATACCTGCCATTGAATTTGCTGGCAGTTCCTTGAACCGCTTCCTGGCTTGACCATCCAAGCTCTGCACAAAAATTCTGGTCCAAACATCTTCCTCTGAAATGTTAATATTCTCAGCATAAGCATAGAAATCTTCTATATGTTCTTCAATAGTATAATCCCCAGATCCATTAAAATTTGGCATATATTTATGATAGTCTCATGTTGGCATGGCTGATAAGGGATTGGGAAACACAAGAGGGGCATACCTATTGGATAAGATTTGTTCCATTTTTGTCAAAGGGGCAGCCATGACAATCTTGGGGGTTGATGTAGAGGAAGAAGTTTATGTAGATGATGGTTAAGATGGGATAGGTGGGACTATGGACAATGGTGTTCTTACTTCACCGAGGAAAGAAGGGGAAGCACTGGTAGGATGACTACCCTGGAATGTGTTTCTTGAATAAGGTGGAAAGTAAGAAGCTCTATAAAACTGACCGAGCAGCACGGCCAAGTTTTCTTCACCCTTAGAGGAAAGATCTTGTAAAATATCTTCAAGAACGGGCATACTGGTATGAGTATGGAAAAAACTCTCTACAGGCTCAGTTGGTGAATAATTCAAGGAAGAGGAAGAGGAAGAGTCCTCCTCTTGGATGGATTCTACAACTTCTTCTCCTAAGTTGGATATAGTAACATGCTTATAAATAGAATCTATAACATTAGAGGAAATTGAAGGCTCATCACCCTTCAAGCTTTCTGACACAATTTTAATTTTCTGAGAACTAGAAGTTTTAGCAGAAGGGGATTCGACAAGAGGTTCTCTAGATACAAAAGAATAAGTGTTTCTTGAAATACTTGGTTTAGATGCTCTTACAGATCCGAAAGTTTGTCTTTGCAATGCTTTTCCACTTCTGATGATCTTCTCAGGATCTGGAACTGGTGTTGCCAGTGGTCTTTCTTGGTTTGCCCTAGTATGAGCCCTTTTCAGAGCAACTTCGTTCCAATGGAGTCTCCAGATAGATGGTTGCAACCGAAAATGTGTCCAAACTTTGTCTATCATCAAAATTGGATCTTGTCGTATCCCAAGGAATCTGAGCTTAAGTCTCCTCCCCTGGCAACGACGCCAATTTGTTATCACTCCAGGAAACTCTCCTAGGCTGTATCTCAGAGATGCCTGGTAACTTAACCTTTTTGTAACTATTTTCTCAATAATGGGTGTGGGTTTGGATCAAGATGAATATCTTAAATCACTAGTTTGTATCTTCAAGATAGTCTAGCTATATTCATGCAATACAAGGCCTTCAAGAGCTATTATCATATAGGTTTGTAAATCAAATGGATAAGAAAACCAATCAATTAACCAGAACATATATAGGCAATATATATGATGGGTCAACAAACTAGAAAAGGATGCTTATAATTCTTTCTTAACAATCAAAGGTAAGATGACAGTTTCCATGGGACCATTAAACATAGACAAAGGAATGATTTCAACTCATAGGCATAGAAAAAGATAAAAGAGAGTCTAACAATAACAATGAAAGAAGCTTGCACGCTTAATATATTAAAGAAAGTGTCTTTTTTACAATAACAATAGATTATAGAACTCAAAATCGAACCATGTGTTCATCAAATGTTTTGGGCTTTATAGCCCTTTACAAACAGTTTCAAGATCCTGGATTACTGGATCGAATTTTGCCTAAAATAGAAAATCAATAACTAGCCCAAGAAAGTAGGCAAAGATCCTATAAACTAGGTCAATTCAAACTCTCAAATGATCTTTTTGTTCTTCAAATTCTTTGGCAGGTGTAGTGATCCTTTTGAGGCTGCTGAATCTCATGTGATATGGGAAGAGTCGAACATGACACCTGTTGACAGTCAAACAACTTCATATCCTTGAAAATAGATAACTATTTTTTACCTTTCTGTCTTGTAGAGCACTTCCAAAACCAAAACAAACTCTTGATAAGGATGCCATTAATTATCTTCCATCGATTGGAACCATTTCTGAGGCTTTTGGACAAGGAAAACTTGGACCTGTGCAAAAACATTAACTTTTTTCCTTATCAGTGATTTTGGTAGCTAGAGTAGATAGAATTCAAACCAATTAGCTACCAAAATCTCTGCTTTTGGTGGCTAATGAACAATCAATATGTTTGCCTAAGCCACCGAAACCTGAGATTATAAAAATTTCAAAAATACCCTTTGTCTTAGCTCAAAAACGCCTTAGGACTGATCTTTTTAGGCTTCTGCATCTTGCTCAAAGATTGTAGGGTTATTGGCTGCCTCTGGTTCATTGCACTGAACTGCCACCTCTGCTAGGGTCTCAAGGGAAGCATGTGTCTGAGCCTGGTGTTTTGAAGACATAGCTTGTTTCCTCAAAGCCCTGACCTTTTTCTTCAAGCCCTGAGCTACTCTCCATAAGCTTTTGTAGTCTTGTACAATCTTGTTCTTCTTTTTCTTCTCCTTTATGCTTTCATGGGATAACCTTTCCAAGGATGCGTTGGTTTCTGCAAAGTTCTTTGACAGGGTTTCATACCTGGTTTTGATTACCCTTTCTAGCACTTCTTGCTCGGCTAACTTCTTCTTAAGCTTCTTGATTTCCTTTGATTTACTCTGCTTTAATCATTTGCTAGATGAGGCATCTGCAACTTGTGGTTCTTGTTCTTCTTGAGGTGTAGGTGATGGAAGGTATTCATAACTTCCTGTGTATATATCCACAAAAACATAATTTTCATGCCCTGTGGTAAATGAATCTTCGTGCCCTATTTCAATCTGATGCTCTTCATCCTCCGAGTTTGTGTAAGGAAAATTAATAATGTTTTTGTTCACTGGGGATTCTTTGGCCTTTTCTTTTTCACTGTTGAAATTTAATTTCTTCTTAGTTTTGTCAAGCTTAGAGGAAGGAGAGGGTTGATTAACTAGAGTTGGAGAGATAGCTCTCCTCCTCCTCTTTCCACTTCTGGGAGTAGAAGACTTCTTGGAATGAGGACTCTTTTTACCTTCTGGCTGAACCTCAGTCTGGAAATCATTCTAGAACAAGAAGTAATTCCACTCTTTGCCTCTCCTTTGCAACAACTCACAAACCAAAAGTTTAATCAGACTGTGGTGGGATAATCTACTTGCAACTTTATTGGGCTTGGCCTTGACTTGATGAGCCATTTTGGATAAATTTTTGTGGAGAAAATAGGGCAGATTGAGTGGGTTTCTACCAGTCAAATGATTTATGAGTTTAAAATGGTAAATCATCATTCTGTTATATCGCCCTTCACAAGTTATATAAACCATTATGGATTTTAGTAACTGCTGCCATTTCTCTTCAAGGAAAGACACAGGAATGCCTTTCTTCCATATCAAACCCCTGTGCTCTGGTTTCAAATAAGACCTGAATTCAACATTCTTAATGACAGTAGTTTTAAACCATTTTTCTCCAGTCCTGGGAAGCTCTGTCACTTCAACTATGAGGGCTTCATCTATCTCAAATTCATCCTGACCTATGTTTTCTTTCTTTCCATCGAAATTGAGGGAAAAGGCCTTTGCCACCTGCTGATGAGAACTCTGTAATTTTTTGCAAAAATTATAACACCCTGCATCTCTGAACAGTTGACATACCTCCGGGTGCGATTCCAAGTAACTGATTTCGTCGATCTCTTTCCTCAGGGTTGACGCTCCTTTCTTCATTTTCCACAATGCTTCCACACACCTGTGATCGAAGGAACGAATTTCAGGGGAGATTTACACAGCGTAGAGTTAGGGAGATTCGGCTCGGATGTGACATAAATGAGAAAACTGAGGCGAGCTTTAGAACGTGGCACTGATTACAAGGGATGCGGAAGAATGATTGGTGATTTGCAGCAGTCATGGTCGATAACTGTAATGATGGAGGGTACGTAAGCATATGAATTGATGATACAACGATCTGAAAATATTTGCTTATATCATACAGAGATCAACTTTCAATCATGAACAGTTCGTTCTCCTGTCTTTTTGACGGCTTATTGCAATTATAAAACTTCGAACTTGACGGTTGAAACGTGTGAAAGGACGTGCTGACTCTTTCCCCACTCCTGCGATTTTGGTGGCTAAAATAGCCCTGAATTCCTTTGTTTAAGCTACCGAAAGCTAAGGCTTTCAATGGCTAATGAACAATCAAAATGTTCGCCTAAGCCACCGAAACCTAAGATTTGAATTATATCAAATAAAAACTAAACAAAAGTTTATTTAAACTTTATTACATGCGTACAACTTTGAGAAATGAGCTTTAATTTTTTTTTTTAAAAGTACCTTTTTTAAAAGACATCCTATCACCTAAAATGAAAAATCTCAATTGATTTATTTGAGGAGATAATAGTTCCAGAGACCAAGAAGAGGCCACTCTGTCTTTGTGATACATTGCAGGATGCAAAGAGACATGCAACTCCCCTGGTGCTTTTAGGAAAAGTAGACGACCTCAGAAATTCTTGAGTTACATGGAATTGATGAGTCACATCATTGATTCTGAGCCTTCCATTTATAAGGAGGCATCATGATAGAAAGTTTGGAGAGATACCATGATGAAGGAATATTATTCCATCATGAAGAATGATGTGTGGGAGATTGTGTTGAGACATGAGGGGAAGTCAATAGTGACTTCCAAGTGGATCTACAAGATCAAGCATGCAACATATGAAAACATCGAAAAGTACAAACTGAGGTTCGTGGCAAGAGGTTTCTCCTAGAAAGAGAGAGTGGACTATGAGGAGACGTTTTCTCCAGTCACCAAGTACACTTCCATTAGGACCATTATTTCCATTGCAACAATCATGGATTGGCGATTACACCAGATGGATGTAAATATTGCATTCCTCAATGGTGTGATTGATGAGGAAGTGTACATAAAACAACCTCAAGGATTTGGGGTACGTGGGAGGGAGTCTCATGTTTGCAGGCTGAAGAAGGCCGTCTACGGCTCAAGCAAACACCCAGTGCATGACATGTTGGCAATTTCAGTGGACAAAATGCAGTGAATGCTTGTCATTGATGACAACAGTGAAGATGGAAGAATAAGAGATTTGAAGAGGATGGCAGAATAAGAAATTTGAATGTAAAGCTCAGAAGGAACAACATGGAAGAAGATGCCCACAAAAGCTCGAGGTACAGAAGTTTGCTGAGAAGAAGGAAGATGGTGACTGGCGGATCCCATCCAAATTTCTGGAAAGGCCAATAGCCGTCAGATCTGCAGAAGTTGCGAGGGAGATAAGCCATCGGAGATTCGGGGATCGGGATTTCAATATGCAAAGTTCACTCGACAACGAAAACCCCGAAATCGCGATATGCAATTTCGCGATTTGATCGCAGCCGTTAAATCAA
>JASDQU010735641.1:102521-112602 GCA_032191745.1 Picea mariana | reverse complement strand
ATTTTTGGGTGGTCCTCGGTTTTCGTGTCCATTTATGGGCGGTTTTTCGGCACATGGTTTTTCGCCGATGGTTTTCTATTTTCGGTTAAGGAATTAGGGTTGTTGACTAATACAGGTCATTGGATTAGGGTTTTGAATGTCGATGGATCCTATATGTATATTGTATTGTAAACAATGTATGATGTGAATAAATATAGAATATGTTGGTTTTCGGGGTTTGGGTTTCCAGGGGAAAAATATCTGTGTAATGTGCGTATTTTCCATTGTATATTTTTCGTTCTTTTATTGAAAATATGTTTGTAGTAAAATATTGTACAAGGTTAAAATCTACATTTGGTATCAGAGCAATTATTGGCTTCAGGGGGATGCCTTTGTGGTCGGGGATTTGGCTCGGGACTGTGATAAGCCTTGTTACAGTGGGATATCTGTGGTATTGATTCTTCAAGTGAAAATAAATGGAGAGGAGTTTGAAAATAGAGACCAAAAAATTTAATGGGCAAAGTTTTGAGCTGTGGAAGCTCAAGATGGAAGATCTGTAGGTAGATATAGATCACTGGATCACGGTGGATCTAGGTACTTCACCTACAGGAATGTCAACAAATGAATGGAAAAAGTTGGATCGGAAGGCGAAGAGCACAATCCGATCGTGTCTCTTAGATTCAATATTACTGAATGTGTCAGGGGAAGCTACAAGCAAGGAGTTATGGAATAAGTTAGGGAACTTGGATCAGTCTAAGTCCTTGGTAAATAAATTGTTCCTGCAAAAGAAGTTGTATAACCTGAGGATGAGAGATGGAGACTCAGTGACAGAGCATCTGAATGCATTCAATACTGTGGTAAGTCAGTTATTATATGTTGATATTAAAATTTCAGATGAAGATAAGTGTATCAGTTTACTGTGGTCTTTACCAGACTCGCGGGATAGTCTAGTTACGACCATAGGTAGTAATACAACTACCTTGAGTTTCGATGATTTGGTCTCATCCTTGTTATTAGAGGAGATGAGACGAAAGAACATGGAAGGACAGAGCACAAATGCATTATTTGCAAGAGGATTCTCCCATGATAGAAATAAATATAAGTTCTCAAGTGGGAGATCTAAGTCTAAGGTTCGATCTAAATCTCCCAAAAAGTTTGTAAAGATATGCTGGAGATGTGGAAAAGAAGGGCACTTCAAGAAGCAATGTAGATCCAAAAGCGTTGAGAAAGTGAATGGATTTGAAGGTGCTCCCTCTACAGAAGAAGATACCTCCAAGGAAGAAGGAGGGGATGTGTACTTGGATTTTTCAAGCACACATGCAGATCATGAGGCATTATTGGTTGACTCAGGTGCATCCTTTCATATGAATCCCCACAGGGAGTGGTTCCGTGAATATGAAAGGTACGATGGAGGTAATTTTTTCCTAGGTGATGACTTGACAACCATAATCATAGGACGAGGAAAATTCAATTTGAGGCTCATAGATGGAAGGAATAGAACACTGTGTGGTGTTCTGCACATCCCAAGATTGGCCAGAAATTTGATTTCTGTAAGCAAAATGGACGATGCAGGGGTAAAAATGGTATTTGAAAAAGAAACCTCCATGATGGTTCGAGGAGAAATGGTGTTGCTGAAGGAAGTTCAGATTGGAACTCTGTATAAGCTGCAAGGAAGCACTATTAGTGATGGGTGCAATAATTCCATTGTTCTTGATATTTGAGTAGAAGAAGAAAAAACTCATACAATCTCTAGAGAAAAGGTTATCTTGTGGCATCAAAGACTGGGGAATATCAGAAAGAAGGGTCTTCAACTAGCACACGGTAAAGGTATGGTTGAAGGTATGTCTAATTGCTCTCTGGATTTTGATTTATGTGAACATTGTGTATATGGGAAGCATACTCAGGTAAGATTCCCCTCTAGTGCAACGAGGGCATAATGAATTTTACAACTAGTTCACAATGATGTGTTTAGACCTATGTCGGTTCCATCATTGGGAAAATATGTGTACTATGTCTCATTTATAGATGACTTCTCGAGGAATACTTGGATATATTTACTTAGGAAGAATATGAAGTCTTTGATAGGTTTAAAGAGTTTAAGGCTCTTGTTGAGAATCAAACAGAGAAAAAAATTAAGGTGACGAGGACAAATAATGGTGGAGAGTTTTACAGGAATGAATATGAAGAATTCTGTAAGAAGTATGGTAGATCAAGGCAGAGTAATACTCCATATACAACTCAACAGAATAAAGTTGCAGAAAGGATGAACATGACGCTGATGGAAAAAGCAAGGTGCATGCTCAATGGTGTCAGGTTAGGGAAAGAATCTAAGCAGAGTCAGTGGGTATTGCATGTTACCTGGTCAACAGATCACCCTCATCAACACTGGATGAAAAGACTCCATAAGAGGTATGGACTAGTAAGAAACCTTCTCTCACACATCTCAAGGTATTTGGTTGTGAGGCCTATGTTCATGTTCCAAAGGAAAATAAGAGTAAGCTAGATAAGAAGGCTGAAAAGTGTATCTTTATTGGGTATAAATATGGTCTTAAAGGTTATAATATTTGGAACCCAGAAACTAAGAAGGTTGTGTATAGCCAAGATGTGGTATTTAGAGAAATGAAGGGTGTTGTCAAACAAAAAGTCCTACCATGTAAGGAAGAACAAGATAAAATAGAGTTTGATCCAAAGGATGATGAATCAGACTCTACATAAAAACAAGAATCAAAAGAAGAAGATCCTCATACTCTAGTATTGAGGAGATCAGTGCGGGAAAAAAAGCTACCAGAAAGGTATACTCCATCTTATTTCTATACAAATTTTGCTTTGTCTATTTTTGATGATGATCCTAGAAATGTTAGGGAGGCAGTGGATTCAGAGGATGGAAAACTCTGGAAAAAAGGACATGGTTGAAGAAATGGCAACCTTGGATAAGAATGAGGCTTGAGATTTAGTGGAGTTTTTGACTGGAAGAAAGTCCATTGGCAACAAATGGGTATTTAAAAGGAAGTTAAATGTAGAAGGCAAAGTGGAGAAATACAAAGCTCGGTTAGTAGAAAATGGTTATTCCCAGGTTGAGGGAATTGATTTTGGTGAGATTTTTTCTCTTGTTTCCAAGTTAACTTCTATTAGATTTATGTTATCTATTGATGCTGCATTTGATTTTGAAGTAGAAGAGATGGATGTGAAGACAACATTCCTACATGGAGATCTGAAAGAAGAAATCTATATGAAGCAGCCATAAGGCTTTGTTGTGAAGGGAAAGAAGGAGCTGGTATGCAAGCTGAAAAAGTCCCTGTATGGTTTAAAAAAATCACCAAGGATGTGGTATACAAAATTTGATACTTATATGCTAGGATTTTGCTTCACAAGAAGCAAAGATGATCATTGTGTGTATTTTAAATTAATTGGTGATCATTTGATTTATTTGGTCTTGTATGTGGATACCATGTTGCTGATAGGAAACAACAAGGATATTATCCAGGATGTGAAAACTCAGTTGTCCTCTAAAATTGACATGAAGGATCTTGGTGCTGCAAATTTCATTTTGGGAATGGAAATTAAAAGAGATCGGAAAAATAAGAAAATATGGTTAAATTAGATCAAATATGTCGAGACAATATTGCAGAGGTTTAATATGCAGGAATGTAAACCAGTCAGGGTCCCTATTCCTGTAGGTGTAAATTTATTTGAGGATCAGTGTCCCAAGACACAAGAAGATGATGAGGACATGTCTCATGTTCCATATGCGAGTACGGTTCGTAGTTTGATGCATGCAATCATTTGTACTAGACCGGACATTGCACATGCAGTGGGAGTTTTGAGCAGGTATACGTCAAAACCAAGGAAGGAGCATTGGACAACAATAAAGAGGGTTTTCATGTATTTGCGTGGCACTACTAGCTATGGATTGTGCTACTAAGGAAGACCAGGATTGGACAGAGTGTTGGACATACATGGCTTTGTGGATGCACACTGGGCTTGAGATCTACAAGCAGGTATGTGTTTAACCTGTTTGGAGGAGCAATCAGTTGGATGAGAAAAGGACAATCTGTAGTGGCACTTTCAACTACAGAAGCTGAATACATGGCAACCACTCATGCAAGCAAGGAAGCAATATGGTTACAAAGATTATGTTCAGGTATTGGGTTTGTACAACAAGTTGTAAGGATAGATTGTGACAGTCAGAGTGCAATTTTTTTTGGCGAAGAACCTGACTTATCATTCAAAGACAAAGCGTATTAATGTTCAATATCACTTTGTGAGAGACATGGTTGAAGAAAAGAAGGTTTTGTTGATGAAGGTGGACACTTTGAAGAATGTTGAGGATTCATTAACCAAATCTATGAGCACTGAGAAGTTCTCTTGGTGTAGAGGATTTATGGGCATTGTTGCCTTGGATTGTTGACTATGTAACCCTGTAACCCCCTGTATGCAAATAAAACAACAAGTGGGAGAATGTTGGATATGTGTTATATTATTTTCATGAATAGAAATAATTTCTACGTTGCGCCCCCTAAATTTTTTTTCCTCGGTTTTCATGTCCATTTATGGGCAATTTTTTGGCACATGGTTTTTTTCCGATGGTTTTCTATTTCCAGTTAATGAATTAGGGTTGTTGACTAATCCAAGTCATTGGATTAGTGTTTTGGATGCCACTGGATCCTATATGTATATTGTATTGTAAACAATGTATGATGCATATGAATATAGAATATGATGGTTTTCTCGGTTTGGGTTTTGAGGGGAAAAATCTCTGTGTAATGTGTGTATTTTCCATTGTATCTTTTCTGTTCTTTTATTGAAAATCTGTTTACAATAAAATATTGTACAAGGTTAAAATCTACAGGTGATCCTTTGATCTTGGTGTTATATGTTGATGACTTGTTTCTTATGGGAGCAGACCGACTCATTGATCAATGCAAGAGGGATTTGGCCTCTGAGTTCAATATGAAGGATCTTGGCTCGATGCATTATTTATTGGGATTGGAGCTGTGGTAAAAACCAGGTGAGATCTTCCTCATACAAGGGAAGTACACAATTGATATCTTGAGGAGATTCGATATGATGGACTGCAATTCCATGACTATACCTATGTTGACAAATCTGAAGAATCTGAGTGATTCCGCTTAAGATTCAGATGGTGGATCCCACTATGTACATGCAACTGATTCGATCCTTGATGTACCTGGTTAACACCAGGCCGAATATTTGCTTTGCAATGAACACCATGAGCCAGTTCATGGTTGAATCGAGGAATTTCCATTGGGTTGAAACAAATCATGTGTTGAGGTACCTGCGTGGTACAATTGGATATGGTCTAAGATATGAATCTGGTGGTGAAGTGAGGCTGCAGGGATATATTGATTTTGACTGGGCAAGGAGTGTAGTGGATAGAGAGAGCACTTCAGGGTGTTGCTTCAACTTAGGATTAGATATGATATCTTGGTTTAGTAGGAAGAAAACTTCTGTAGCACTCAGTACAACAAAAGAAGAGTATATCACAGCTAGTTTCACAATTCGTGAAGCAATATGGATTCAAAAACTTCTTGCAGGACTATTTGATCAAGAGCTAGAGACGACCTTAATACACTGTGATAGTCAAGCTTTCAGAAAATCCAATATTTCATGACAATTCGAAGCACATTGAGATCAAATATCACTTCATCCTAGACATGGTACAAAAGGGAGTAGTAAAGCTCCAGTACATATCCATATATGAGCGAATTGCGGACATTCTCACCAAGTCTCTGTCTAAGACAATTTATATACTTTAGAGACAAGCTTGGCATGATGCATAATGTCTCCCTTGTTGAGAGGGAGTGTTGATGTTTCTCCAGTTAGCAACATCGGGCATGCATTCTCCCAGATTGGTCATGCTGATTTGACTAAGGGAAATAACTCATTCACTCACGAAGCTTTTCTAGTGGTGAATGGACCATGCGTAGTCTTTCTCCTGACGAGGAGTGGATAGAATCGAGGTGCTCTCACATTTCCTACTCCAGGATGGAGTGATCTATATTAATTAGAAATGCACGCGAGGAAATAATCATCAACATAAATATAATATATAAATAATATAACCAATACTTAATACTTAATGAAAGGGCACTTTGCCCAAGTATATATATTGAGGCCCTCAATTGTAATATATCATCTCATATAATATTTACTTACAATAATCTCTCATCGATTTCACTAAGTCTTGTTGAGGTTTTCAGTTTATAATTATTTTATGATAAGAATAACATTTAAATCATAAGGCAATAATTATCAGATTTGAAAATCAGAAAATTCAACATTAAGGGGAATGGAGTGTCTACTTCATGATACTTCATGAGTCTTGGATCAACAACCATCTCTTGGAGATCACAAAAACAATCTGTTTCAACAGATTCCACTACAAAAACAAATATGTGGTTGGTGCAGAGGAAACGAGGGAGATTGTGTGGATCAGGAAGATACTAGAGGATTTGCAAGAGAAACAAGTGAATGCTACTCCACTCTTAATTGACAACACTTTTGCAATCAATTTGGCCAAGAATCCTAGATTCAAAGATTGAACAAAGAACATCAACACAGAGTACCATTTGATTCAATATCATGTAGAGGCCAAGACCATTCAATTGATACATTATTCCACAAGTGAGCAAATTGTAGACATCTTCACCAAAGTGCTTGGAAGATAAAAGTTTGGAAAGTTCAGAAATATGCTTGGACTTACAAACACCCATTTGGATTAAGTGGGGGGGGATGTTAAATACCTAATCCTTGGGATTATGGTACATTGTAAATATTATTTTAGGATAAATATGAAGAGTCATAGGTGAATAGGAAGAGTCATTTGGACCTCTTGGAAGATGAAACCAAAGGTCACTTGACATTATATTAATAAATGTCTCACTTTAATGCAAATCAATTCATTCGTGGAGTTATTATACCTGACTTGACAACTATAATGCCACATATAATTCCTTGTGTTTAAATTCTCCCAATCATGTGTGTACGTTTCGAAATGCCTCATTTTGGCATTTTGGTTAAGGTCCCATATCAATAGGTTGCTAGTCTTGAGTTCAACCCCCTTGTAGGCCTTGTGCATCACTATGAATCTACTTATAACTCCATGGTTTGAATTTCTACCAATGATGTGGGTACCTTGTTGAAAACATTAGTTTGAGATTTTTAAGGACCCATATTCATAGGTTGTGGGTCTTGAGCTTGATTCTTCTTGTGTTGGTGCATCATGCTAATTCCATGGGTTGAATTTCCACGAAAGACATATTTTTATTATAGTACCTTTGATGTCCACTAATAAGCATTAGGTTTATATTATTTCTTGTGTAGAATATATGTACGAGCTCTAGTTCAACAAGTAGTTCCTCCTTGAAGAAGATCTTGAAACAATGTACTAGTTCATCCTCTACACAATATGCAAGTTCATAATATTAGTAGGTTATAATACTTGGTTATATGACATGTGCAAATTTAAATTCTCATTCTTATTATGTTTATTAGCAATAGATTCCAAATCTAGCTCCAACAATCTCTCGTGGTACTTTAATGTGTTAGACTACATAAATAAATATAAGAGTGAGTAGCCTATTATTCATCAATACATCTATAATTACAATTCGAATGACCTTTGTATTCATCTTCCAAGGTCTCTTGGACTCTTGATGACCATTATAGTTCCTTGACCTTTCATATTCCAACACAAGTGAATGATACCATAACCCTTAACGGATTATGTTTCCAACATTCCTCCCCTTAATACGAAGGGGTGTAAGTGAGTCCAAGGTGAGAGATGAAATCTAAAAGTGGACAACTGAAATCTGGAAGTGTGTAATTGTTAATGGATGAATATGCTCTCTCAATCTGGTGGTTTTGGGATGGCCACAAACCAAATGGATAGTAGAAGATGATGTCTTCTACTAAATTGTGGTGGTGGTTTACGAATGACCACAAAATCTGCAACTTGGCTCTAGGGCTCAACGGTTCCTGAAACATTTCCTAAGTTAGCAAGAAGTTGAAGTTGATTTATTTTTCTAATTGGAATTGCTCTCGAATGTTACATGGTTTAAAGATGAACATAAACTGTTCTGTAGTAGAAGTTGAAATTTTTCTACCAAGTGGAGGTTTAAGGAAAACCACAAACTGTTGTCTAGTAAAACTTGTAGGTCTTCTACTAAGTGGCGGTTTAAGGAAAACCACAAACCAAATCATACTCGCTTGTTAATGCTCGATTGATGGGACTTCGAAACATGAATCCAGACTTTCAATCACTGATGTTGTCCCCCCCTGTCAGGGACAAGGTGAAAAGATGGAAATCCTTTCACTGCAATATGCATTAATACTCGAGAATGAATTCTACGATAGACTGAGATATCTTCTTGGCTATTGATGACCACTGCCAAGAAGTGATCCACCCATAGTGGTTCTTTACTCTTGCAGATTTATTGTTGTTAGAACATCTATCTGAAGGATGATTGTGCTTTCCACAATGCTCACAAGGAAGAATATCGATGCACTGATTTTCCATATGGCCATCTCACTGACAATGTTAGTATTTCAAAATCTCCTCTTGAATTGGAGCATGTGATTGTGAACCTTCTTGTAGCAATCCAACACTTTGGAACTAGATCGGTTTGGGGTGATTAGGAATATGAAAGGTCACTTTCTTTTCATATCCGATACTGGTTTTGTTCTTATTGATTCTGATTTCTTCCCAAGGTTTGATGATTGGCTTGGAAAGAGAAAGTTATAATTCATTTGCATTCATATACGAAGCTATCTCATTGAGTTGCTTCTACACTGGTTGCTGGTTTGAATCAACATCATCATCTTCTTCGAAAAGATGGTTGTTCTGAACAAATACTAGTTCATCATGTTGAAGATTCTTTTGTTGTATTTATTCTTCTTGGAGTTGTGATTCAAGTTGGATAAATTCGATTTTGTTCAGCGAATCTTGTAAACATGTCTGGACATTAGTGAGAATTGCTATGTCGTGTCTGTATTGTCCATATAAGAGAGTATTAGAGTGTTCAACAACTCTAATATTTCCTCAAATCGAACCATTAAAGATGAAATTAGAGTCAGATGTTTCTTGCAACTGCACCCAGAATTTACAATGAAAACTCAAGTATGTAGACAACAAATGAAGTGTGTCAGATTCTACCGAAAATGCACTTATTTACAATAAAAATAAACTTCCAATGCTTCAGAGAATTGTTTTTTAGGACGATCCATCACTGCTATTGCTAATGATGTAGCTTGTCTCACGGGATTCGAAGACCTTTGGCCATGCATTAAAGGAGAACTCAACAAAGAAGAATATATCCAATCAAAGTTCAACAACCCAAAGAAACACAAATCACAATATAAAACAATGGAGAGCTTTGGAAATGATCCTACACTCCAACGAAGCCGTGGAGCTGCCTGCCTTCAGGATTAAAGTATTATATTCAAAACCACTTCTCTGGATGCACAAAGAACCCCAAAATTTTCAGAGCCTTTTTCTCTTTCTCAGAAAACTCCTGAAAGATGAGTTATTGAATCCCACTTGGACGCATTATCAATGCCACATTAGTGATTTTAGAAATGGGCAAAAAAATCATTTTAGCAAGATTCTAGCAATTTTGCTGATATTTTTGATCAAGAATACTTTATCAAATATTTGACAAACTATGTGAAAGTTGTGAATAAACTTTCATAAGAGATTAAATGAGTTCCGAGAAAATATCTTTAGAAGCTGGTTAAGCATGGACTATTATAAAATTGGAGTGCTGGCAACAGTGGAGCTGATTCATAAACTTCTCTCGGTTACCAAGTGCAGTGGAGGGTCGATTTCCACAGTGCATTATTATTTGTATGTGTCTTAGTGATAATTCACGATTGGGATACTATGAATGCAGCGATGCCACCAATAAGAAACACCTACACAACAATGATGTATATGGGAATGCAAAGAGACTATGGGTTTTACTCTGTTGCGTGTATAATGCTTTGGTCCCTCTGGGCATTAGTTTGCGCGATAGTCTGCCCTCAAATGAAATCATGTGTACAAGAATACTCTCGAACGACTATATGAAATCTTCCTCATTAG
>JASDQU010735641.1:85460-102501 GCA_032191745.1 Picea mariana | reverse complement strand
TTAGAAATGGGCAAAAAAATCATTTTAGCAAGATTCTAGCAATTTTGCTGATATTTTTGATCAAGAATACTTTATCAAATATTTGACAAACTATGTGAAAGTTGTGAATAAACTTTCATAAGAGATTAAATGAGTTCCGAGAAAATATCTTTAGAAGCTGGTTAAGCATGGACTACTATAAAATTGGAGTGCTGGCAACAGTGGAGCTGATTCATAAACTTCTCTCGGTTACCAGGTGCAGTGGAGGGTCGATTTCCACAGTGCATTATTATTTGTATGTGTGTTAGTGATAATTCACGATTGGGATACTATGAATGCAGCGATGCCACCAATAAGAAACACCTACACAACAATGATGTATATGGGAATGCAAAGAGACTATGGGTTTTACTCTGTTGCGTGTATAATGCTTTGGTCCCTCTGGGCATTAGTTTGCGCGATAGTCTGCCCTAAAATGAAATCATGTGTACAAGAATACTCTCGAACGACTATATGAAATCTTCCTCATTAGCATATGCAAAAATCGGTGAAATCTTGTCCCAGATCTTCCAAGAGATTATTCTATGCGCGCCTCAAGAGCCCCTCATTACACGCAAGCTGAGGAGGCCGAGCGGTGGCAATGGGATTTAGTTTAGTGTTCGACTATAGTGGAACACTGTGTCCGGTTCTCACCATATGAGTGCAGATGATGGTGTCGATTCGTACCAAATATTGCCGTTTTTGTTCCTGGTGAAGTTTCGACCTGGGCAAGGTATGAATCCTAGACTCTTGAGGAATGAAATGTTGGTCTGTGTGTGGGATTAATGGGTGCAAGCCTCTCACGGCACAGAAATTACACCTACGCAGGGTTTCACGCTTCGCGCACTACGAACACGAGGCACAACAAAGAAACCCTAAACGAATGAGAATAGACAGGAGCTGGTGAAACCCTAATACTTGGAAACGACCATGTATGCAGAGAAGATAGACCTGCGAATTGGGAATAGGAGTAGATTGGACATAGGGGCACAGACTGCAGGCAGGCATAGGGAAGAGGCGTTTCTAGACCACTCAGACTCAGCTATGGACAACTGCCATAGCAAATTAGGCCTAAGGACTATAGTCGCTGTGATACCACTGTTAGACTATGTAAATAAAGATAAGAGTGAGTTGCCTATTATTCATCAATATAATACATCTATAAATACATTTCGGATGACCTTTAGATTCATTTTCGAAGGTTTTTTGGACTAAACTTGACCTTTCATATTCCAACACAAGTGAATGATACCATAACCTTTAAAGGATTAGGTTTTCAACATAATGCAACATGTCAAAATGAATGTACTTAAAATAATAAATTAATAAATGTAGTTTATGAATTTATGATAAGGCTTTTGACGATTTATGTGATTAATATACCTACGTATATGTATAAGATTTGTAGGAAACTAGTGACAATTTCCCATCTTATGATCTTGATATAGTTCATCCTTGAATGGAAACAAATCTCAAAGGGTTGTATTTGGAAGACATATGCAAATAAACCTCGAAGACCTAATGCACCCTAAGGTGACTTTTTCCTACAAATTTTGATATGCAATCTTATAGTAGAACAATGAATTCATAATGTAAATGAAGATGATCCTTTGCAACTTTACTATAAAACATTAGCGGTGTGTGGTTGTTCCAACTATGAAGGATTGAAGAACCATAGATGACCTATCATAATGAAACATTACCAACATGATGGACTCCCTTTGATCGTTGGAATTATGTGCCTTATCTTGTTGCAAACACCTAGGTTCCATAGAGTGCACATGGAGTCATCCCTTCCTCAAAGTATTATCCAAGAAATGCACTGTAAGTCAACCATCTAGAGATTTCCTTAGATTCCAAAGGTTTCTCAAATACCAAAGATTCCTCAAATTTCTAGAGTGCAAATGTTGGTTGTGTCACTAGGATGAAAACATCCCTAAGAATACAAATATTATCCAAGCCTCTCACCAGGTTGAATCTTCAACTTATGCCCTTGGAAGGTGTTGTTATCAAAATAGAAATCCCAAGCAACTTGATGCCACCACACAAACAAATCAGATAATAGATCCATATATGGTTCACGACCCACATCTAGTGTGTTTCCTACTATAAGATAGGTTTTCTCATATCATGATTATAGTTTCATGATTTCCCCTTATAAAATCCCAAGAGAAAACTTAGGCTTATATATCTTGTCACATGTGACATGTGTTCCTAATTAGGGAGATGTTACATTAATACCTTCTCTTAGGCTTATATATCTTGTCACATGTGACATGTGTTCCTAATTAGGGAGATGTTACATTAATACCTTTTTGTAGACCCCATTATAGATGAAATGATTACAGTATATTAGCATCATATGAATATTCTATCTGACTATAGTGTACTTGAATTCATCGAGAAACTTAAAGGATTACATATATGTGGATGGTCATGCATACATACATGGGAACAATGTAGGGTTCACTAACAACTAAATAAATCCACACACAAGTGCAAATTGTATATAGATTGAGACAATTAATGACAAGGAAATGTTCATGTCTAGGATTGCAAAATTATATGTTTGTTTTGTTGCACATAAAAATTTGTTAATCAGAGATGAGATGTTAGTTTTGCAAATCATAAGAATGAACCTACTCGAAAACAAAGGCAAGTTGCTGATATTCCCTTAGAGGTACCAATGGAACTCAAGACAAAAAATAAAATGATACTGTATAACTTTCAAACTTTAAAAGATTGCATTGAAAACTTTGATGGAATATGAAAAGATTAAGTTCCTTCTAAAATGTTTGTTTATTTAAATTATTATGTGAAATGATCACATGGAGCTTTGTTAAAATCAATTATTGGATATTATTTATTTTTATTTATTGATTTGGGTTTTATAAATACAATTGTTTGTTCATTCATCTGATATCATTTTTTACAATAGTATCACAAATATGTATTTTTAGGATGATAGATGTGATGATGAACTCAACAATGATGAAAGTCTTCTTGCTCCTTTTCCATTTCATCACACTACTACTTATTCTTCTTTGAGAGGAAGGAATATATGCAAATTGTTTCCTAGGAAGAGTATCATTGAGTTTGTGAATGCACCTCCTTTACAACATCCACTTCTTAATTTAAATACTATTGTGTTTGATATTGAGGATTCAAGTGGAAACGATAGACATGAAAAACATGGGACATATAATGTGAAGAGGATTAGTGCAGATATGATTTTACACTATACACACAATGTTGCAAACCAAATGTTACATGATCCTTTTGAGAGACAATACATTAGTCTAGTTGACAAACATGTAGAAGACATGGATGACATTGTAGACCATATCATGGAAATAGAGCAATTGACATAATCTACATAAATACCTCATTTCATAGTGGCCAGTAAAGTAACGTGCTTTGAGTCAATTGTTGCTCAATGTTTTACAATTTGAAAGCAACATATGGATGGTCATGCAATAGTTTTATATATTTGTTAAGGTATATAGTGTGATTAGTACTATAATATAATGTCATTTAGGAGTTCTTAAATCTTTTCAACATGTTAGTTGTAAGTTAGTAGTAATGTTAGTTGTTTTCATTTTGTTGTAGGATAAATTGTTTCCTTTCAATAATGTACTTCTTAGTACGTGTAAAGAAGATATAAAATTGTCGACTAATTTGGGTGTTGGTTACAAAGCATATCATGCATGTCTAAAAGGTTGTATCTTGTACAAAGGATGACATAAAAATAAGTTAATGTGTCCAAAATGAAAAACAAGTTTCTACTACTATGATGCAAAAGGGAAAAAGGCCTTGTAAAACATATTACACCACTTGCCCGTGATTTAAACATTGCAACAAATGTTTCATTATAAATCTTTCCTTGAATACACGATTTGGCATGCAAAAATCAAGACTGGACAAGACATGTTGTACTACTACTCCGATGTAAAAGGGAAAAAGGCCATGTAAAACCTATTACACCACTTTCCCATGATTTAAATATTGCAATGCATGTTTCCTTGTAAATCTTTCCTTGAATATACAGTTTGACATGTAAAAATAGGACTGGACAAGACATGTTGTGTACTCTTGCAAATTTTGAGGCAATGAATCACACAAAATACATGGCTTGAAAATTTTATATGTGAGCAATGGAGTATAAGACTTGGCTTAACGATGGACATAGTGAATCCATTCTATTTTCAATATTGTACAAATTATACGATTTGACTCATTCTTCAAATAAATTATAACATCCCTTCTTGGATGGCCTTGTGGAAAAAAAAACATTTGATGTTGTCTCTTACTGTGACTTGAAAGCATAAAGTTATAGATATGGGAGTTTATTTGGAACCGTGGATAGAGGAGATGCCACTCCTATGTAATGGAATTCAAATGTATGTTATTTCACTAATTATATATGAAATGTCATTTACGATGTATGGTGAGAATTGTTGGACAATACATGACTTTCCAAGCCTTGGAGCATGCTCATGTATAACCTTTCTTTTGGAATAGTTTAAATCATGTTACTAATAAGTCATTAGGGTTCATTAACAATCAATGCATTGTGTCTATTTTTCTTACTTTTGCGGTATCAAGATTAAGGGCAAAAGGATTATTTCACTAATTATATATGAAATTTCATTTATGATGTATGGTGAGAATTGTTGGACAATACATGACTTTCCAAGCCTTGGAGCATACTCAGGTATAACCTTTATTTTGGAATAGTTTAAATCATGTTACTAATAAGTCATTAGGGTTCATTAACAAACAATGTGTTGTGTCTATTTTTCTTGCTTTTGTGGTATCAAGACCAAGGACAAAAGGATTATTTTCTTGTACATGTTGTGGTGAGGAAATTTGTTTAAGGTATTTTATAAATTCACATAAGTGTGTATGTGAATGACATAGACAATTTTTGTAGCTAGACCATCATTTTTTTCAAATGAAGATATATTTTAATGAATAGGTCGAGGTAAGGCCTCCTTGTAGCACGACACCAATAGATTGGTCAAAAAAGATCAAATCTTGCATTGAATCGGTCTGGGAGGATTTTCTCATTGAGGACCTATATGATATTGATGACGATCTATGACTTCACAATTCCTCGAGATTGCATGCCAAAAGGTATGAACAAGGGTTCCAAATTCCACAATCTCTTGTATTGGAAAGAACTTAAAGTAGCACATTTATTGGATCTAATGCACATGTTCAATAATGTATCGGATTCTCTCTAAAAACTATCATATTCTCTCTAAAAACTATCATATTGTCTCCACTGAGAAAGACACAAATGCATCTATATGAGATTTGGTTATATTAATGACAAAAAATGATCTATAAGAAAAAGAAACCACAAATGAAGATGTCCAAAAAGATTATCCTACTGTACCATGCATATTGTCTAAGGATGACTTAGAGCTTGTGAAGAAGGAATTGTTTTGTACAATTAGAACACCAACATGATATAGTTATTTATTGTGAAAAAAATTCATTGTTGATGGTCAGTTAATAGGTCTCAAGAAACATTATCATCTTAACTTGTTAAAAGCACACATTACTAATGTGATTGTAAAATAAATTAGTCTATAATTTTTAATTTATTCTGAACTCTTGCAATATTATTACCATATAACCAATTTGACTATGTATATGTTCAACATATCTACCCGATAACTATATGTGCATGCATTAGTTTCACACAATATTTGTGTCATACAATTCAATAGTTATCTGCATTTGTAAGGTTGTTTATTTAATTTTTCTCTAAACCATAAATTTATTTCAATGAGTATATACATCAAAATATCAAGTATTGTCACTTTTATGAAATCACTAAATAATAGCCAGGGTTKTCTTGACCTTAGGTGGATCACATCCAAAGATATACATGTCACAAGCATTCCTATACGGCATAATGAAATARTATGAATTGTTTGTATTTTTTAGAAAGATGTGAGTACTTGCTTTATGGATACTTAGGTCCATCTTTTGGTACATATGGTTGAAGACATTCAATTAATTGGTGTGGTGAGTTGTAGATGGATTTTATCCTAGAGGTACATGAAAGAACTTAAGATGTTTGTAAGGAAACACGTACGTCTTGAAGGGTACATTGTTAAAGAATCTTTCTTTTTATGTCCAAGTTCTTGAAATGAATGCATGTAGACGTTCCAATCATGTGGGATTGTGATTGTATTGAAGAGTAATTAGGAGGGGAGAAACTTGAAACAAATGGAGAAGCATTGGTTATGAGAGGCAATATACTTATTTGACATATATATGGTTCTAATCGTGTTTTCTAATGATTAACTATTTTCCTTGTAAAAAATGAATAATTTTAAGTGCTCACTAACATCGCAGATGAGGATGAATGGATAGAAGCAATAAATTCATTTTGTTCAATATGGAGGATACTGGAAAATAGGTGGCGATGTAAGATGATATATGTAAATTTGTCAAGGAAGACATGCAATACCTTAAAAGGTCAAATCCTCATATTTGACTCCTTGAGGAATTATGTGATCAATGGCTTAGATAGTCCACAAACACATGGGTGAGAGAGAAAACTAACAAATTGGGTTTAATCAACAAGGAAAGTGAAATATATGCATTCAACATAGGGATTAGATGCAAAAGGATGGTGTGCAATGGATCGTGATATTAATTGAAATATTTTAATTAAACATTTGTATGTATTGTTACACGTTTAAGGATAAAAAATGATTTTAATATGCAAATTTGTCTATGCATGAAGGCACAAACATATCCTGCAATGTGAACATATGGTCATCATTTTAGAGTGGAGAGTGTGGATTGTTGAAAATAAACATGTGATTGTGCACTACTTGTTGCATGATCAAACAACCATGCAAGTTTAAGAGATACAAAACCAATATAAGAACTTAGTTGTGAATGTTCTGGAAATAATTGAGTTGGATTATAGGTCCATTAGAAGTGTAATTTTTAAATGCAAAGGGTTTGATATTTTTGATGAACAAAGCTCTATTTTTTTTGCAAGAGTAGGACTATTTATTTATATGCATAAAGAAATTTAGATTCACACCGAGAGTTTGACCGAGTAAACCTTAATCGATTTCTTAGAGAGTAGTCTTCTAAATTTAAAAGATTGAGCATGACCATGATAGAAAAATTGAAAATGTTTGTGTTTCTAAATAGATATTAGCATGAACAATCCTCGAGGTGTAGGACAGTCGGTGACAAAGTGGGTTGTTAAGGCACTCCATGATGTTAAAGTCACCGGTTCGAAACCCGCTAGGACAAAAAATCCAGCCATGTTAAGGTTTGGTGTGGCTAATGTCGGGTGTGATCCTCGGGTGATTTTGACGGCTTAGATTCCCTTGAGTCGTGGTTTCTTAAGCCACGGGCTAGTCCCGCAGGTTACAGACAAACTAGCAAACAAAAAAAATAGAGATTAACATGAATGATATCATGATCTGCTAAAGCATGACTAAAAGTATCCAAACAATAGTAGACATAAGTTGGTCCCTAGTGTAATACCTTAGTTTTGAGACTTAGAATATAATATGTATTTTATGTGATATGAGTCAAGCCATGTGGGTTGTGTTAAATGAACCCATGTTGTAAAAATGTGAACTGCATTGAAAATATTCCTAGTGCAAACCTCAAGGCCAAGGCATGATTAGTGAATGCATATGAGTCCCCATAGTAGGATAAGATTGTAGTGTGCTTGTTATGTTTTCCATGGTGTGAATTTCTTCCTTGGAAAAAAACGTGTTTGTTATTCTAGTCAGAATGTCAAAATACAATCTTCATGTAACTTTTATACAAAGTGTCAACATGAGAGTAACTGATTCCTCTAGAGCCACTGTCATGGTGTTTATGTTAGACTTTTTAAAAAAAGGATCTATCACACACTAATAGGCTTGAGTCAGCCCCCTAGTTATCATGCCAAGCCTCAACAAAAAGGTCAAAAAAACAAATCTATACTGCATATATCTGTTAACTACTCAACATGCATATAACCAAAAAAAGACATAATTACATAACGATTCCATTGTTTCTTAGTAGACATCAATTCTTAGAGATTGGGAAGAAATTATGACTCCCCCGAGATATTCATCTTCAACAATCATATTTTGAGCCAATTGTAGACCCTTGTTTGAAAGTGAGTATGCTTGAATATTGTGTTCCTTGTAAACATGCGAGTAAGTGATATTAAAAAACTACCTTGAAATGTCCTTCAATTTCAGAGCCAAAGCAAGCAATCCTATGTTTTGTATCTGAGTTTGGTCCCTCATGCATTTTATCACAAGGGTTGAGTCTCCATAGACCTGTAGTGTTCAAATACCTTTGTCTAGAGCCAATTTTAAGAGATACCGGAGAGCGTTAAATTCATTGGCGTTGTTTGTTACAACCCTTAAGTTTTCCTTGACAGAGAAGTAGTGAAAATCAATGAGGTAAATGACAAAACCCATCACATAGGCGTGTTTAGAGCCTTGGCGGGCTCCATCAAACAAAATCCATGGAGAGTTCTTATCTATCCTCAAATTTCCAACAATTTGTGGTCCTTTGGAAATGATAGAAGGATGAAAGGAAGAAAATAAGTTTAATACACGGGTCATGACGTGAAAAGGTGGAGTAATTCGATCTTTGAAAATGATGGTATTCTAAGCTAGCCAAATCCCCCATACCATCAAATAAGGTAGCGCCCTATAAGCCTTTAGGTCTCTTCGTGTGAACCAATCTTTGAATTTTTTTTCCATAGACCCCTTCTTCCAGAGATAGTAAGGCCTAGATGGTTGTCGATCTCACTCCATACCTTCACGGAGAAGGGACAATCCATGAATAGTTAGGAGGTGGTCTCATTGTTCATCTTACACAGAGGACATTGGCCTAGGCCCTGGAAGTTTCTCCTTTGGAGAAGCTCCCACATCATAGCATTGTTGTGCAACATTAGCCACATAAAGAGGGTACACATAGGTACCCTTACGTTCCACAACTTTGTTCACCGCTAGTGCCCTTCGACCCCATCTTGCTATAATAACAACTAAAAGCCAAGATTTACTGTATACCCGCCCTCGATCGGATTCTTAGCCCATTTGAGTTCATCTGGTGCATCCTTCAGTCGAATGTGCTCTTTCTGAAGCTTATCCAAAAAAACCTCACAACAACACCTTAACTCGCCTTCCAACCTCAAATATTGAGCTGAGCTCCAACATTGAGCCCAAAGTGTTGTTCCCTGAAGTTTCTCAAACTTGTTAAGAGAGCACAACCCCAATTCTTGTAGATGGGTAATAAGTGCTACTGGAAGGAAAATATTCTATCTGCAACCAATAATGGCATCAGAGATTACCCTAACCTGTGAACCATTCCCCACCAACCAAGCCAAGTGTTGACCTATCATTGAAAATTCTTGTGTTAGTTCTTTCCGGTGATTAGAGACATTTTGTATGCTCTTACGTTCAATGCTAATCTAGTCCATCGAGGAATTTGGAGCTATATACTTCTTAATCACGATTCTTCTCCGCAGGTTGTCCCTAGAGAGTCACTTCCACACTGACTTCACAACCTAAAAAGGTGGATGTCTTTAAGGCCCTATCCTCCTTGTTTTTTGAGTTTAGATATTACCTTCCACTTGGCAAGATGAGAACCTTTGAAGTCACTCGATCCCTTCCATAGGTAATTGAAACAACAATTCCTTAATTCTTTCCAAGATTCCTTTTGGAATATGGGCAAGTGTATGCTAGAGTACATGTATTGCTTTAAGCACAAATTTGATCAATACAAGTATCCCACCTCTTGAAAGCCACCAATTGTACCAAAAAGCAATCTTTTGTTCCACTCTAGAAAAAAGCCATCTCCAATCCTCCTTGCTATAAATGGTAGGTTGTAAATTGAACCCCAAGCATTTGAAGCCATCATCAAACCCTAAATGCTAGAAATTGAAAACCCTGTCCATTTTGGTAGATACGTGGTCCTCTAGTCCAAAGGAGAGTAGGTTTATCACCATCCCATTCACAAAGTAGAAGATATGCAAGAGGCCTTTAAGGTATCGACCTTCCACCAAATTTTCAAAACAAAATAACAACACATCATCAATGAACAATAAATGCATTATGAAAATCCCTCTTCCTACTTGAATACATTGTTTGCCTTATGTAATGCTCGGTTCAACCCCTCTGCTACTAAGAGAAAAAGGTAAGGAGACAACAAGCAACCTTTTCTGAGTCCTCGAGTAAGTTTAAAGAAGGAGGAGGCCGAGGTCATGCAACCCATGATCAACTTCACCAAAGGAAGAGAGAAACCCAAATGGAGCATGCAAAGTCTTAAATACAACCARGAGACCCTGTCATATGATTATGGCAGGTAAAGTTTGAGGACCCCAACCAGAGAGTGTGAATTCTTAATAGAATGGATTCCTGCTTSGGCTGAACCAATTTCCTCATGTACCAGTGTCCCTTTCGGAAAGACAAATTGCTCTATAGAGATAAACTTGGAGAGGATTGGTTTTAACCGTATTACAATAACTTTAAACATGATCTTATACACAGTTGTAGAGGGATATTGGCCTATAGCCATCAAAGTTCTCTGAGGAGTTTAATTTCGATATTAAGGAAATGAAGGTGCACTAAGACTTTTGGGGACCTCACCTGTCAACTGAATCTCTTCCATGACTTTTAGAAGGTCCTCTCCCAACACCTTGAAGATATCCAAATAGAATTCAACATGCTGACCATTGGGATCGAGACTCTTGTCCTTCTGAAAGCACCGGAGTACCCCCCTGCAAATCCTCCATTGTAACTGCCTTAGAAAGGTCCTCATTTTCCTCTTCGTCAATTATCTTGGGGAAAAAATATATCACCTTCAAAATTTCATTGATATTGGCCCTCTCAAGTTCCTTGAAGATGTCTTGGAAGTGGTGAACACCTGGAGTGACTAGTCCCTTGAATCCTTTAACTTTGTTCCCTTCTCAGTCCTTCAGTTCCCATATAGTGTTTTGACTCTTTCTAAGTTTGTGAATTTGTGGAAAAACTTAGTGTATTGGTCTCCCAAAGCCAACCATGTGGTTTTGCTTTTAATGCACCAATCCTTCTCCTTGTCCAAGAGGAGCTTGTTTTTCTGAAACTCAAGGTCTCGATTTTCCCTAAAACCTCTTCATCAAACAAACCAACAAGGTGATCCTTATATAATAGTTCTATACTCTGTTCTACCATCTTTAAATGCCCCTCTCGAGTCTTGAATCTTTTTGCTTCCCAAGGCACCACTTTTTTCTTTTACCAACCTTAATGAGTTTATAAATTGTACGCAAGCCAAATCTTCTGAATCCACATCTATTTCCAAGAAGACTTCACTATCTCCTAGAATTCACCTTCTTTTGACTAACAAGGATTGTACTTAAATGAAGCCTTTATTTTTTTGTCTCCCATACCTAGTTCCAGGTAAATTGGAAAGTGATGTGAGCACCTCAAGGTATCCACTTAGGCCCTGAAACTTGTCAACTTGTTTGGTAAAGCATGATGTAATAGAAATTTGTCTGGGCACTTGGTGACCCTGACCATCCTAGTTCTATTGTTTGTGCAAGTGGGCCTCAATTTTCCAGTGGCTCGATGTCTACCCATCTAAGTGTCTCGAAGCGATCCAAAAAAGGTTAAGCTGACCTATCATGATGAGCAACAAAACCCTAAACTTCCCTTCTATTGAGTCTAAGGTTTAGGTCTCCACCAATGATTAGATTTTCATCCTTTACCCATTGTGTCGAGAATAACCTAGACCATAACACTTCTTTCTCATCATAGGGGCTCTAGATGTTCAACACAATCGAAGTAAACCCAAGATTTTTCCATCATACCTTTGTACAAAGGCCCGAAAAAACAACAAAAAAGTTGATTAACAAAAGGTTCGGAGACCAACCGATGATAATTCCTCGTGAAGACCCCTCCTCATCTAATGCGACAAAATCCCAACTCACAAATAATTTATGTTTCAAGTCCCTTATGAAGGTATCACCCATGCCCATAGTTTCCTAGATAAAAAAACACATTTGGACTATTAGCCTCAACCTTCCATTTGAGGGTCAACCTTTTTGGCTTGACCCCCTATGCCTCAAACATTTATATACAGAGGCTTCGTGGGGTAACCCTTACAAGGGTTATCTTTTCTCTAAGAACCCCATATATGAGTCTTTGTTTACCTTGGTGCACTTCCATAGCTGCTCATTCTTGTGCATGCTTCATAGTTGACATTCTCCTTGCCCTAGACCCCCCTACTCTGTCTCATTTTCTCTCAGCACTGAAGTCCCACCAAAACCTACCTACCGTCCGCGGCCAAGGAGCTCCCTCTTAGGTGATACCCTCAATGCTCTGACCATAGCCATTACTTCTCGTTGGCAAGGTGCTTAAGGCCCTGGGAGTGTCAGCCTTTCTCCCCAACGTGTCGACTGGAAGAGATGTTGTCGTACCTGACGACTGACCTTTAATAAAGTCCGCGCGTACTTGCGTCCATGAATCCATTGATTCTAATTTCTCCCCCTACCCCCAAATTCTGAAATGAATTTTTGCTGGCACCAAAACACCGGTTGGCCAAGGATTTCCAAATATGGTTATCTAGGGTTTGTTCCATGTTAGGGGCGACAAAATGTCCTCCTCCGTCAGTGAGTTCTCCGAATAGTTGATGAGCTGAAGGTCGTGGTCCATGTTGACTGCTGAAACGCTTGCCTGCCTTTCCCTTGAAGTCACTGCCTTCTGCCACCAGTTCTGTGTTACGTCAACCTCACTTGATCCTTGGATGCCATTGAGTCAATAATGGAGTCTCTGTTATTGGAAAGACGTCGCCATGCTTTGACAAAGAACCGTATTAAATCCGTGCACAATTTTGGACGTGTACTGTCATTCCAGGACTATTTATATATACTGTAAATGGACCCGTACTCTCATTTCAGGACTGTTTGATGAAGGGCTTTGATGTCTTGGGACCACGTGTTTTCTCTTACCACTTAGATGTCAGGCCGATGTATCTTGTTACAGGTCTGTGCAATCAAAAGGAAGGAACATAATACATTACAGAGGATGAGGCCGATATCGATCAAAAGGAAGGAACATAATACATTAATCAAAAGGAAGGAACATAATACATTACAGAGAGGATGAGGCAGATATCTTTTTTTTCCAAACAAGAAAATTATTCTTGTTGTCAACCCAGACATCAATCGTGACATCTGTATCATATGTTGTCCCCACCATTCTACTACCACCTTCAAGAACACAACCTTTTACACCCCCCACTGGAGGAAACCTTCTTTTACCTCATTGTTCTTAGGAGGCGATCCCAACCTCTTTGGACAACAACCTTCATCAAGAGGATTTCCTCTCCAAGGAATCCAATGAACGAGTTTTGGCCAACAAATATCCATGATCCATCCTTTCACTGGGAAACAACCCCTGTACCCAAGATGAATGTCCGGCCAACATCTTGTCGGGGGGAACCCTCGACTTCCAGATCCTTTTTAATGGGGGCATTTCCTACCATTGGGAGCCAATACTTATCTGGCTGGGGGCAACCACCCACTGGGGCAAACCCCCAATTTCGGGACCATATTCGCTCTAGGGGCACCAATCAACTAGGGGGAGACTCCCAACTACCGGACAACACCCATCATGGGGCCAGACTATTCCCTCTACCACTAGCCTACTGTATGGCCACCCATACCCAGGAATAACTAATATCGTATGGAACCAATGATCCAGATGGATCTCAGTGGCCATCCACATTTTCCACTGAATCACCATTTTGAGCCTGTGGTTTTGATAAACCATGACATTTGCCCTTTTGGTGGAGAATGGAATGTAATGTCATATTCATTTGTTAATTACAGGCATCATGTAATAATCCTATGTATATGCCTACAACATAGCGTTAATGCACCGGATCCCATTAGAACTCTGCAATTAAGCGCGCTTGGGCTAGAGTAGTACTGGGATGGGTGACTGTCTAGGAAGTTCTAGTATTTTACATGCCTATGACATTTTATAAACTTAGTCCAATTTATCCCACATGCATCATGGGAATTGTTCTCCTCACACTCTCTCATATATAATTGAGGTGAAGGAGGCCCTTTAAGCATGCAATGGAGTGTGATGTAAAGCTTCTTGTGAATGAAGCATATCCATCTCTTTCTTTTTAGAGATAAGCTACCCCATTTTTCAGTTTGTGTTCTACAGTGGTTTTCTATCTTATTCAGTAATAGAAGTTGGGTTTCACTATATTTTTGTGTTCTCTTCTATATTTTTGTGTATTTCATTGTTATATCTCAGTTATATTTTTGCCTTCATGTCGTTCTCAAAATAATCTAGATTAGTGGTATTAGAGCAAGCTGCTCCTTGTCGTTTCTCAGAGCAGGTCCCCGACGAGGTCAGGGTATAGAGAGTTGGATCTAGACCTAGTTTCGCTTGAGGACAACTACTCTCGCCAGCCCAAGTGACCTCCCATGGTGGAAGAAAAGAGAGACGACAAAGCATGAGATCCTTTCAAGACGTTGTTCGAGGAAGCCCTTGTGCGACAAAGGAACAAGATGATGGACAACTTTGCTCAAATCCTTCGAAGACTACCGATGGTGGCAGCTGAGGCATCTTCGACAAGAAGCCATTTCGCAAGTGTGACACCCTTCAAGGTACAAGTCAATTTTGATATCCCCTTATTTGAAGGTCAGATAGATGCATATGCTCTAAAAAAATGGTTGAATCTTCTAGAAGGTTGTTACTCTATCCAATTTTTTTCCGACAGTGAAAAGATCACCTTTGTGCTCCTTAAAGCCCTTCCCCATGTCAGAGCTTGGTGGGAAGGCTACTGGGAGAGGTACACCACAAATGAATCTACACTATTTGGGAGAGAACCCACTTGGGCAGCCTTTGTAGATGCCATAAAGGAGGAGTTCTACCCTGTCAGAAACTATGATGACTGTTATCGCACAGTTTGTAGTAAGGATAAAGGCTAGAGATTGAAGAGGGAAAATGGCATAACTGGAACCAATCCCACCCAATGCACCTCAATGGGATGGTTCTTTCTGTTTAGGGAGGTAAGGCCCAGGGGAGACGTCCCCGGTGACCTGGGGTTTTGAGAAGGCAAATGATTGTAAGACAAAGATAAGTTTTCCCCCTCACAAGTCACCACCGAGTAGATAGTCCGCCTAACAGGCAATAATAAAGTATAACCAAAATGAGAGATACACCTGCCTGAGACAAAGCAACAAGAAACTGATATGTGCGAGCTTGCTCGCTTGGTTAGGACTTCATATAAATTAATGACTATCTGATATATATATAAGCAACTGAATAATAAATATTGACGAAGTCAATGTTTATAAAATAACAATGATATGTAATGTCACTTCTTCAATAAATGCTAAGAAAAACATGGCATTCAATGTGATAATCAACACTTCATTTAAGTAATGCCCTTAAATAACCATTCAATTTCTCATAAGAAAAATGTTAGCTGCACAAGTGATATTAATGGCAAGATATGACGACAGTAGTAGATTAGCAAGGTTAGTTTTTTAAGCTAGGGTCAGTAGTTAGGGTTTCATTCAAAGTGTTGAGAGTGGTTTTGATCATAACATTCACAAGCTTGGGCTTAGATCAATGTGTTTCCATGGTTAATGGAGTCAAAAGGAGGACGCAGGAGTTGAAGGATCAAGAAGATAGTAAAGATTATTATTGTTGTATTATTCATTAGATCAATCCCCTATTATGGATTGATCATGCCGGCTATTGTAAAAGACCAAATCCCCTTTTGCAGATTGGTCAAAACATAATTGTAATAGGAAGAATAAGAAGTCGGCCCCATAATATATTAAAGGTGGCTTTAACCACCCAGATTGAGAAGTCGGCCCTGCCAGTGAAAAGACACCTCCACACGTGCCAGAGTTGTATAAATAAGGAGGCTAGCGCCTCATTTAGACACACACTCACTTGTTCATTGAGGAGCAAGTTTCAGAGCTGCAGTTGGAGAAGAGAGAGAGAGAGAGAGAGAGAGAGAGTCACATTCTTGGGAGAGGACTTTCTGTATTTGTTTGAGTTGTCTCTTGGCATTGTATTGGCTATCTATAATAAGGAAGTTTTGTTGGGTTTTCTCCCCCATGAGGGTTTCCTGGGATAAATGATGTATCTCTTGTGATTGTGTATTTCTCAGTGATCCTATCTTATGCTATTGTTATCTATTGAAATGCAAAGAACTCTAATAATATCTTAAACCTTAACATGGTTTCAGAGCTAAGCTGAAGAGAGCATCTTTCACAAGAGAAAGTGAAAAACGTCACTGTTGTCATACATGCAAATTAGGGCATTTTATTGAAGAAGTATTTCAGCCCCAAAACCATCTAGAAAAGTGTGTCCTTCCTCAAGGATCACTTTGGCATCCTCAGTGCAACTTTTCAGTGGCTAGATCTCCCAGAAAGTGAAACCCTAGTTTTCACAAAGTACCAGAAAACCAGGAAACCAGAGTACCAGAAGTACCAGAAGTACCAGAGTACCAAAAGTACCAGAAAACCAGAAGCACTAATCCAGAAATGTGCTGGTCAAGTTTGAGGGGGTAAAAGTTGGATTTTCATAAATCTGACTGCACCAACTTACTCACCTCAACTCAGTGCATCTATCCCTTGGATCATAATTTCAAAATTTGAAGTTTGAAAAATTAGGGTTTCGTCATAAAACCCTAAGTTGCAGTTGCAGTTGCAGTGTCAGAACCAGTTACAGTATCAATTGCAGTTGCAGTATCAGTTGCAGTTCCAGCCGTAGTACCAGTTGCAGTCACCCTTGAAGTTCTTAAGAGTTGGTGATCATTACCGCTGCTACAAGATGGTGCCTCTACCTGCAAATGTCGTCAGAGGTATGTACTCACACATGTTTAAACAGTTAAGCTTTAAAGGGTAGTTGCAGGAGAAGGGATCTCTTGCCATAGATCCAGAAGGATCTCAAGATCCAACACATTCAGAGGAATGATGCAAGCCAGGTGTGATTATTCTGATATGCATCTA
>JASDQU010735641.1:45935-58982 GCA_032191745.1 Picea mariana | reverse complement strand
GTAACCGATTGGGGTGGTGATACCACCCCAGCATATATATATATATATATATATAGACTGAAATAAGACAATCATAGGTATGGACGTGAAAACAAACTACTTACCTGTTGGCTGGATGTTGGGTGTAGTCAAACAACCAGTGAAGCCAATCCAACAATGTCCCACGATACATGCCTGTGTGCTTCATCATAAACCAAAATAGTGATAATTCAAGCACAAAAATGTCATGGATTAGAATATATATCATATCATCGAAGATCACAAAGTCTAACTCATAGAGGTAGGTGGGAGGGATAAAACCATGCCAAGTCAACCTAAAAGAAAAGTACTCAATCCACTTCAGGAAAGGGTCATGAAAAGTCCAAGGTTCAGAACACTGACTCAAGAGCTCGACAAATTGGCTACCTAAGATGTCCTCACACTCTAAAGGGACTGACAAGGATCTAGATGGTGGCTGGAAAACTCTTAAGGGAAAGTTGAAACACTAAGACGACAGATTTTAACTTGTAGTTTTCAACCAACCCTTGGATTCTATGGTTCGCTTAAGAGGAAACTCAATACAAAAGATATGCTTCCCAACTACACCTTTAATGAAACACCAAGGTAAAGTAATAATAGGTGGCTGGAGAGGAATGTCATGAGAATCCTTCTTTAGGCATACAATGTTCTTACTCCCATCAAAATCCGAGCACAGTGGTGGTTGATAATCCTCTTCATGGAAAGAATCCAAATGCTCAGAGGAGTACTCATCAAAACGCTCAAGGTATGACTGAAAAAGATCAGAAAAACATGGTACTAGGTCAACCTTGGGTGTTTGGGGAGCATCGGTAAATATATCATCCCCTTGCTACCACTGGTCAAAATCAAAGATAATCTGTCGTGATAACTGTGAAGGCAACATTTGGGGATGATTCTCAATGTTGTAAATGGGGTCCATGTCAAAACCAATTACATCCCATTTACATCTTCCAACATGTATGAACTCATCAATATAAACTATGTCAGTATCAGTATCATAACATGTTGGACTTGAAAGATTCAAAGACTCATTTATCTCCTCCTCATTTCCCTCATCATAAAGTATAGCATCACCAAAATTTTGGGGAGGAGGGTAACTTACTGTTTCTTCTTGTGCAGGAGATTCGAGGACTTGGGTATCTTCAACATGCATTACTGTCTTATCCTCGTGAGTTGCCCCTTCGTCTTCAAAAGCATAGAAAGGAATATCCACTTCGTTAAAGGCTTCCATTTCTCCTTCATTTTCTGAATCATGGAACAAGGTGTCATTGGAATCTTGAAAAGGAAAGAAACTAACCTCCTCGTCCTTTTGTTGTGCAGGTGGAAAAATCTTGTGGACTGCTTCATCAAGAGGAGGGCACTTTGACACTTCATCACATTGTTCGGGTTCACGATCCTCAGATGTGTTTTCAATGATCCCTTTCTCTTGGAAAACATCATCAAGAGCTTTCCCCTTAGTATTTTGTTGGTCAATAACTTGTTTCCCTTCTTCTTGAAAATCAGCAGTAAAAGTTTCAAGGGAAACTAGTTTTTCCAAATTGAGAGCTTTTGAGGTATCTTCATAATCATTGATTTTGTTTCCTAGGGAAAACATGTTTTTTATTTTGGACAAAAGGATATTTTCCTCGATTTGTAAGGCCATGTTACCAGCTTCATGGAGTGTCTTTGGATTCTTTTTACTTAGGAGAAAACCTAAATGCACCAAGAGTGGTAAAGAGACACACGAGATCCTTATCCTTAGGATAATGATCTCTAGGAAGCTGGTACAACAAACTCTCAAATCTATTCTAGAATTTCCAAACAGTCTCATTTTTTGCTTGTTTTGCATAATGGAGGCTTTTTAGCAATGTTTGGATATCTTCCAATTTCATACCCCATTCTTTGATAAAGGCTTCTTCTAGCTGGTCCATGGAGGTGATGCTGGCATCAAGAAGATCATCATACCATCTTTTAACATTCCTGTGAAGAGTGGTGGGAAAAATTTTCATCACTACATCTTTGACATCATCATTGACAGGATGGAGTCCAAAATAAGAATAAAAATTATTCACATGAAAGTCAGCTCTTTCCCCATCGCTACCAGTGAATCTAGGAAGCCATCTTTCTTCTATCGGGGGCATTTTTCATGGGTATCCTAGGATTTTTCTCATGTCTAAAGGATTGTAATTCTCGAGAACCCATTGTGAAGTCATTGTTGGCTTCGTCATCAGTGGAGTCGCTAGATAATTTTCTTGAAACTATCAAAAGATAAGGAAAAACACCCTAAGTGGAGTCACCAGGTAAGCTTGTAAGATAATGCTTCTATAGGCAAGACTTACCGAAAAGTGTCATCTTTGAGGAAGGTTTGACTCAATGTTACCTGACAATGACGCCAAAATGTTATCGCGCAATTTGTAGTAAGGATAAAGGCTAGAGATTGAAGAGGAAAACTGGTGTAACTGGAACCAATCCCACCCAATGTCACCTCAATGGGATGGTTCTTTCTGTTTAGGGAGGTAAGGCCCAGGGGAGACGCCCCCGGTGACCTGGGGTTTTGAGAAGGAAAAGGATTGTAAGACAAAGATAGGTTTTCCCCCTCACAAGTCACCACTGAGCAGATAGTTCGGCTAATAGCCAATAATAAAGTATAACCAAAAAGAGAGATACACCTACCTGAGACAAAGCAGAAAGAAACTGATATGCAACATCCTGGAGCAAAATGTTAGCCCTCCTTAGGCTTCTCCAACCTACCACACGTGCCAAAACTTCCCCAGTTGTCTCCCAAATCGTCCATGCTGCTAGGTGACATGATGGACATGAAGGGTGACGTCCTAGACCTTCCAAGGTCAACGTTCCACTAAAAAGGGCACAATCCCCTTAGGTCAAGTTGTGCCAGGGTGCATCTGGTGAAACGTCCTCCTCTTCTCCAGTGCAAATCTTCTGACCATCTATGTCCTGCCTCTGCGCCCTTGATGGGGTCCCAACATCCATCTGGTGGGATCTTCAGCCCCATGGAGGTCCGAACTGATCATCTCCCCATTGTACCGGTCCAATATGGTACCTGTCCATCGGGCATGATCCTGCACATCAACGACTACGCCCTCCATGGGCTCATAAGTCACAGGGATCATACCATTGTCAATCACATCTCATCATCAATATTATTAAACATGTGCATAAAACCCCTATTACCCTAGTTAAAAGCTCAAAGACATTATACAAGCCTGCAATGAAAGTTTGGAGAAAGTGACAGGGCGTTCTATTGGGCTAGTGTCTACTGGAACAGGAAATTTTTCGGAAGAGACCTCATCTGAGCCATGCAAGTGGGTGATGTGGATAAGGGAGGTCCAAGCAAATGGGTGCAATGAAGGAAGAGGGTGCAAATATTTACCTGTGGGTTCCTTTGTAGAAGGCGAGCTGCACGTATCCTGGATGCAATTTTTTCCAAGCCCATTCATGTCTTTTGTTCTTTATTCTTTATTCTTTTATTGCTTTTTATTCAAGAGGCTAATTAGGGGACACTGCCCTGGCGTGGTGACCAGTGGTGACAACATTACCCACAAGTACTTTTGCAGAAATGAGAAGGTTGGCTCGTGATGAGACCCCCTTTCCCTTGGCCATGCAACCAAGAGTCACTACCCTAGCATGGTAACTAGATGGTGGTAATGTCATACTGCTAGGTACCTATGGACCTAATAGACTGGCTCGTGATGAGACCCCCTATCCTATGACTAGGTCTTGTTTTGTTATTTTTACGGGTTCCTCTTGTTTCTTGCTGAGAATCCTTTTACTGCTTTCTCAGGGATCCCTGGACGAAGCATCTCGAGGTTTTATTCTTAGGCTTTTATCTTTTTCCAGCTTGCTTTTATTTTCTAGGCCTTTAGCCCCTTCTTCCCATGAGGTAAGGTGAAATCCTGTAAATAGGTCAACCCATTTTCCCGGACCAGTGTAATGGGATAGGTGAGTGGGAAGCAAGATGAAAAGGTGATGCTATGATGGGAGTGGACGATGGATTTTCAGAAATCCCCCCAATGGCAAACCAAAACATACGAACACAGGCTTACTAGGGCATCTTGTCAATCCCCCCAGACATGGTCAAGTGGGAAAGTCTAAGATCCAAGCATTTATTAGAAACAAAAGGAATCAAATGCACATATTCAAAGGTTTTGAAGATCAGAGTGACACATATCATGATACCCAGACTCATTACCTCATGGAGCAAGAACCATCTTAGACACAAGACCAAGCCGATGGTGATGGATGTTGTTTCTACTGATAAGGTAGAGGCGCTGAAAAGGAGAAAAGATGGGCCATCCAGGGCCATGCTAAAGTCGATCCGGCTCTCGGTACTCCATGTGTATGTCATGTGGGCCTCGAGACATGATCTCCTAGTTATCCATAAAAGGGGGGGATAACAATGACCAATAGATGAGATGGACAAATCTGCGTCAGAAAAGAGATTAGACGGTGTCGAAGTACACCAATACATTTCATACCATGCACTCGAAGCTGAGTATCAAAGACTCCAAGCGGCACCAGGTTTTGAAGTACCATAGTGGTCTACACAGGTACATCCAAACAAAGATGGATTTTTTGGACATCTCCTCATTGGGAGCTTCTTATCGATATGCAGTCAAAATTGAGTAGAAATTCAAGCAGGAAAGTAAGTGGGAGAAGCATGAAAAAGGAAGCTCTAACTCACATAATGAAGGAAAGAGCAAGGAAGGCCAGCCTCAAGAGATCCAGCCCCAGATGCAGGCAAAGAAGGGTAACAGGAAGTCTAAGAAAGACATCAGAAAGTGGTGTGAGTTCCACAACAACCCTTGGAATAACACTGATGAATGTCGCTCAATACAATCATTAGTGGCCAAGCTCAAAGATAAAGATCCAAACCCCAACTTGGACCCTGATTCAGAAAATGATAAAAGGAGACAGATCATTGATGCATAACCCACAACTACTGTTGCAACTATAACAATCCAACCAGAAGAGGATCCTGAAAGGGGAGCGGCTCTTCCATTCACAAATGTGGGTGAAGGGGACCCCACTGCATTTTATTGTTGATAGTGGAAGCCAAAATAACATCATCTCACCAGAGGTTGTCAATCAGTTGGATTTTACAACAACACCACACCTGTAGCCATACAACATCGGGTGGCTTCGCCAGGGTCAAGATATTTGTGTCAACCAACAATGTCGCCTATCCTACAACATCAAGCCCTTCAAGGATGAGGTATTATGTGATGTTTCCCCACTAGAAGTCTGTGATGTTATATTAGGCTGACCATATATGTGGAGGCGTCATGTTATTTATGAGTCTTGACCCTGTAGTGTCATTGTTACTTTGGGGGGTCGGATATACAGGATAACAGAGGTAGTTTCAACTATTGTCCCACCAAAAAAATCCCACAAAGTAATCTCTCATACTGCAAAGTTTAGCATCTTCCCAATCTGATCAGAAGGTGAACAAAAGGACACTGCAACCACTGTAGCCTTAACCCAAGACCTTTCTATCCAGCAAAAGCAGATTGACAAGATTGTATAAGAGTACCAAGATGATCTTTTTACACCTATGGGGGTGCCTCCATACTGCCCAATCAAGCAAGGCTATAACAGAACCCTTCATACTCTTCATGCTGCATCTTCACTGATAGATTCCTAGTACACTCAGGTAGATCATGCAACTAGATTGGTTGAACAGATTCAACCCCTCCAACAACAAGTTCATGACAACCTTCAACAAGCTAAGCATTACAGCTTCTTCAGCAAGGCAAGCAACACACCAAGCTTCAGATTTAGCAGAAGTATCCCCGTCTCCCAAGGGAAATTGACGCGATGGGGACCATTGCTTCCTAAAGGGGGAGGAATGATATAGATGGATCTCAGTGGCCATCCACCTTTTCCACTGAATCACCATTTTGAGCCTGTGGTTTTCATAAACCATGACATTCGCCCTTTTGGTGGAGAATGGAATGTAATGCATCTTCATTTGTTAATTACATACATCATGTAATGGTGTTATGTACATGCCTACAACATAGCATTAATTCCCCAGATCCCATTAGAACTCCGCAGTTAAGCACGCTCGGGCTAGATTATTACTGGGATGGGTGACCGCCCTGGAAGTCCTAGTATTTTACATGCCTATGAAATTTTATAAACTTAGTCCAATTTATCCCACATGCATCATGGGAATTGTTCTCCTCTCACTCTCTCATATATAATTGAGGTGAAGGAGGACCTTTAAGCATGCAATGGAGTGTGATGTAAAGATTCTTGTGAATGAAGCGTTGCCAACATCTCTTTCTTTTTAGAGATAAGCTACCCCATTTTTTCAGTTTGTGTTCTACAATGGTTTAGTTGGGTTTCACTGTATTTTTGTGTTCTCTTCTATATTTTTGTGTATTTCATTGTTATATCTTGGTTATATTTCTTCCTTCATGTCATTCTCAAACTAATCTAGATCAACAAACCTCCACAACCAGGAGGACCTCCTGGAGGCCCACCCTATGGTGGAGGACCTCCTAACGGACCCCCTGGTGGACCACCCTATGGAGGCAAACCTCTTGGAGGACCGCCTTATGGAGGAGGACCCTCTGGAGGACGCCCCTATGGAGGAAAACTTCCCGGGGGACCACCTTATGGAGGAGGACCCCCTGGAGGACCACCCTATGGTGGAGGACCCCCTAGAGGACCACCTTACGGAGGAGGACCTCCATAAAAACACCCATATGGAGGAGGACCACATAATCCACCTCCACAGGTCAACAAACAACTTTCGTTTTTGGCAACTTTATATTTTCATGATCTTTCAAGGTTGACTAATGACCCCATACGACATTCCCCTTTTTGGCCCCCCATTCCTGCCAAACTCCCTTTTGATATTCCCAAGTTCAATGGAAATCCTGGAGACTATCCAAATAATCACGTGATGACTTTCCACTTGTGGTGTTCTTTGAAATCTTTGATGGATGATTCCATCCAATTATGACTTTTCCAGCGAACTCTTACATGATCCGCAGCCAAATGGTATATAGAGATGCTGGACAACTCCTTTGACGACCACAATTCCCTTACTATGGCATTTTTTACACACTTCCAATTACTGATCAGATATGAAACCGGTACTGAGATTTTAACATCGTTACGCTAATCGAACTCCACCCATATCTATGATCACATTCATGAATGGAGACGCCAACGACGACTAATTAAAGCCACAATCTTGTATCAAATATTAGTTGATTGGTTTACCAAGTCTCTTTTGCCACCTATCGTTCGAGATGTCACCATGGGAGGCATCGTTACAGAGGAACAAGACATATCTCGTGCCCAATATCTAGACTTAGTATATTATCAGTCTGACATGTTATACGACTTGATTCCCCATGCTCCTCACCCATCGAACGACCCAACCAAACTGTCACCCGGACCCCATGCCGATGGAATGATCTATCCTGTTTCTACTGATTCATATGGTCAAATGACTGGGTAACACAAACCATTAAATAAAACTACCAATCCCAGTTTATTTTTCCACACAATTACTCCAACGAAGCCCCTTGCTCAAACCTCTGAGGTTAATTCAGTGCAGTCCACCACAGCCAAAAACCCGCAGCCATCCGGAAGAAAAAAGAAGGGTAACAATAATAAGAAAAAGAAAAACTCTTATGAGCAGTCGAGCCCCAAGACACAAGAAAACAATGCCGAGGGTAAACTTAAACAAAAGGTCAAATGTCCCTACATGATTTGTAAAGAGGATCATTTCACCAAAGATTGTCCTTGTCTCATTTAAATCCATCAATATCTCGAACGAGGCCCATCCTCTTCTACACTTGCAGTGTTAACAAACCCTTTCTCCCCCCAACAACAACAACTAGTTGTGCAAACACAACCACCCCCAATTGGGGGCAACCCTGAGTCCTCAACCGCCAATATCTTGATGGTTAAATCCATGACGTTATCCACGAGAACTAAGAATTATGACTCTCGGGATGAGAATCCTCCATCAAAATATTATCCCATTCCAACCCCACCCAATGGTCCTCTCACTCTCGAGAAACCAAGTATAGAACCCTCTTTTCTCCCTCCAAAAGGGGTACTTCATTGAACGACAGATAACCCTAACGCTTGAGCAGCCCACCACTATGGTATAGTGGAGGATCTTGCTCAAGCCCCATGTGCCATGTATGCCCTCGAAGTATTACAGAATTGTCCAACCCAATGAAAAGATTTATTAATATCCATTGGAGGAATTGACCCCTCAAAGTCAAACATTATCTCGTTTAACACCAACTTGCATTACAAATCACAGTTCGTTCACTTAACAAAATGTTTTTCGAACCGTGATCGATGAAGGTGCGACCACTTGTATTATGTCAATGACTTGTTGGAAATATTTAGGCTTGCCACAACTTACTACATTGGAAGCCATCTTGAAGGACTTTGATGGATATTTTTTCAAACCGCATGGTAGTTTTCCCTCCCTACCAATCAAACTAGCTGGTAAAATGACCTTCGTCGAAGTAGAAGTAATCGATGCTAATGTCGACTACAATCTCCTTTTAGGTCGTACTTGGTTTTATGCTATGAAGGCAGTGGCATCCTCTTTCTTTTGAATTAGCTGCTTTCCCCACCAAGGAAAGATAGTGACATTAGACCAACTTGATTATTGTACACCCGACGTGCGACTTAAGCCCAACAAAAATGTACCATTCATAGGTGATTCAACACCTGAATATGAGAGTATAGGTGTAGGCCTCTATCTGACCCTTATGGGAACCTTCCCTTTACCTGCACCCGATACCTCTCAAATAGCTCCGATCAATATGATCTCTACCTTTTGTTGTAAATCCCTTGGTTCTTTCGACCCTTGGGTAATTCCTCACTCTTCCAATATAGAATCCTTCGGAGCTTCCATGCCTTTATCCTCAGCTGAATGATCATATTATTTGGCCATCCAGACAATAGACAAATTTGCTAACATTGATTCTAAACTCCTACTGGATGAGCAGAAAAATCAGTTTTCCTCTCCTTATTGGGTTACCCTTGAACATTTCAAGGATGAATTCCTAGATTTCGTCTTCCCATTAGATGAAGCTATAATGGAAGTCATGTCTCTTCAAGACCGACACTGGGAACACCATCACCACTGATCCTCTTTCTCCCCAATCAAGAGAGGATAGAAACACATATTCGAACCCTCGTTTCTACTGATGCCCAAGACACGCCCAAGACACGTCCTTATTAACCTCCAAGTCATATTCCTCTCCATCAGAAGGAAACTTGGGAAATATTTCTAAGACTATCTCAATCGATCAATTAAACCTAGGATCACAGAACACATCTAGATAGGTGCATATTGCTCTCTTGAAGAGATTGAATGTTACACTACCCTTTTTAAAGAGTTTTGTGACACTTTTGCCTGGTCATATGAAGAAATTCCAGGAATTGTCCCACAGATCGTTGTTCATGAAATTAAGACATATCCTAGAGCCCGTCCCATTTGACAATGGCTCCATCCAGTTCACCCATAAAAATCTGCAGCAATTAAGGCCGAAGTTCAAAAATTATTAAATGTTGGTTTCATCTATCTCGCACCCCTTACAGAATGGGTCTCCAATATCATACCCATCACCAAGAAGCAAGGAACGATCTGAGTATGTGTTGATTATAAGGACCTTAACAAGGCTTGTCCTAAGGAAAATTTTTCCACCCCCTTCATTGATCATATCATTGATGATTGTGCCAGATGCAAAGTCTTCTCGTTCATGAACAACTTCTCTGGCTATAATCAAATTGAAATCATACTAGAGGACCAACACAAAACCATATTTATATGCCCATGGGGTAGTTTCGCTTATCGAAATTTACCCTTTGGTGTCAAAAATGTTGGTGCCACTTTCCAATGGGCCATGACTTATGCTTTCCATGGCATTAAACATATATGGAAACCTTATCTAGATGACCTACCTACCAGATTTCCCAAGCGACAAGATCATATCGATCATCTACGACAAATCTTTATTCGCTGCAGACATTGCAACATTATTCTTAACCCACAAAAATGCATATTTGTTGTGGAATCTGGTCATATCCTTGGTTTTATCGTATCCAAGTTTGGAATCTGAGTGGATCCCCTTAAAGTTGAGGCCATTATCATTTTTCCTCCTCCCATTACTATTAACTAACTTCCGAAATTGGAAGGACAAACAAATTTATTAAGACGGTTCGTCGTCAACTACGTAGAGATTACTAAGGGTTTCATGTGATTACTTAAAAACGTTTTCCCATTCATTTGGGATGAACAAGCTCAACGTTCTTTTGATCGACTAAAGCACATTCTTACATCCATTTCGCTATTGAAACCCACAAATTATAATCAAGATTTTACCTTGTACCTTGCGCCATCCGGTACTACTATCGAAATAGTCTTAGTCCAAACTGACGAAGACAATAATGAACATGTTATTTACTACCTTAGTTAAGGCTTAGTTGGCACTGAACTTCATTATCCTTATGTCGAGAAGTTGGCACTAGTAGCAGTCTTCGATGTCCAACGATTACGACATTACATTCTTCTTCGAACTACTATTGTCATAGTTTATGCCAATCCTATGCAATATATATTATCACGTCATATATTGGGAGGTCACTACTCGAAATGGATTGTCTTATTACAAGGATTTGACCACGATTTCTCTACCCCCAAATCTTCCCCGAGTCATTGACGAATCAATGGTCCAAGATTCATTACCTAATGAATCTTTGTTCCTCATCGACTCTTTTGGCCCATGGTATGGAGACATCCTCATTTATCTCCAAACCCAATGCTTCCACCCTCAAATGTCCAAAGACGATCGTTGTCGCATACACCATCAATTCCGACACTACCTCATCATTGGTGATACACTTTTCCATCGTGGGGTATATATGGTGTTACACCGATGTGTCATCCACTCATAAGCAGAAAAAATTCTTAATGACTGCCACTCAGGAGCATGTGGCGACCATCTTTCTGGGTCAGCCACTGCCCATAAAATTTTACACACAGGGTATTTTTGGCCCACAATCTTTAGAGATTGCATGAATGCAGTCCAAAAATTCCACACGTGTCAAATTTTTTCTAAGAAAATGTGTGCACATCCCGCTCCCCTACATCCTATTATTGCGGTTGGATCTTTCGCTAAGTGGTGCATTGATTATACCACATGTAAACCCTCTTCTATTGTCGGTCATAATTACATAATTGTGGTCATTGATTATTTCACCAAATGGGCAGAAGCCATGTCTACATACTCTAATGACTCCAAAACTGCAACATTATTCGTATTCAATCATATTATCGCAAGATTCAATGTACCTAAGTCTATAGTGACCGATCATGGATCACATTTTTGTAATAACATGATGACTGAGTTATCTACCCTTTTGTATTTTCACCAAGAGCACTCTTCTCCTTACTATCCACAAGAAAATGGTCAAGTTGAGTCCATTAACAAGGTACTCAAAAAAATAATCCAAAGGATTGTTGGAAAACATAAATCCAATTGGCATATAATTTTATTCTCAACCTTATGGGAATATCGAATACCTGCCAATCTTCCATGGGATTCACACCCTTTCTACTTGTGTATGGCTTAGAGGTAGTACTACCCATTGAATGCGAAATTTCCTCGCTTAAGCTAGTTGTCGAACTCTTTCCCGATACCTCCGCTGAAGAAGAATGACTACTATACTTATCTCACCTTGATGAGAGATGTCGCATGGCCATCATGGCTAATGAACCACCAAAAGAGAGTAAAGTCACAATATGATCAAAAAATTCGCCCTTGAACGTTTTCAGAAGGTGACTTGGTGTTGGTCTACGATCAAGACCGTGATAATTTGGGCGCAGGAAAATTCAAACCCCTATGGCATGGCCCCTATGTTTTCAAAAACGCTCTTCAAAAAGGAGCCTATGAGTTAGTTGATTACAAAGGAAATATTCTTCTGGAGCTCTGTAATGGGCTCTACTTGAAAAAGTACTATGCATAAGCCTCACACTATCTAGTGCTTTTGTACCATATGTATTATAGTATGATATGGTTGTTTTTGTCTTCCTTGTATGTGATAGTCTTTGTCAATATTCTTATCCTACTTAAATGCTTGAGCTGCAGATGTCGTCCTTTCCTTCATCCTATTATGGATGCACGTATGGAGCTAGTTGCACCTCTCGAAATATCACTTCCACTGCTTCGGTGCTCCTTTCACCCACCAATGATATAGTCAGTTGTGGGGGCATCTATCTAGGACCTACAAAGAACAATGTTGTAGAATACAGTGTCATCATTGAACTTCTGACCGAAGAATCTGCTTTCAGCATACGTTACCTGATAATACACCTAGATTCTGAGCTCGTTGTTTCACACCTCAACGCGACCTATTCTATTCGACATCCTATCCTTTTTTAAAAATATTTAAGGGTACGACTCTTGGAAGGATCATTTCATTTTATCACTTATGAACATATACCAAGACAATTTAATTCCTTAGTTGATTCACTAGAAAATTTTGTGTTGAATTGGCATCTACTTCATTAAAAAGCAGTACATTAAAACAAACATTGTATAAACCATTTCATCACATATATATAAGAATAAATCACAAGGCCATATGTCCATATATATATAAAGTGTGTCCAAAAAAATATGAAACTGGTATAGCATAACAAAATTGGGCTTTCCTCCCATATATCTGCAACATAAAATGCACCAAAAGTCCATCATACTAAAGAACACTAGTCATCTTGTGAATCCCTATGGTCATTATAACAAATGACTTCTCACGTGATCTTCCACAGAAGGTTCCCAAACTAGTTCCCCACACCTACTACGCTCCTCTTCATACGTAGAGGTATATCGTCCATATGTGGCACCGAAATGCCTATAGTCAAATGATCAAGATTCTCCTCAAGATCCTCCAAGAGCTCTGCATCAACTCTCCCACCATGCAGTCCTCTCCTAATCCCGAATTTTTTACCTCGCCTATTCAGTGGTGACATACCTGCTG
>JASDQU010735640.1:268093-287655 GCA_032191745.1 Picea mariana | reverse complement strand
CTTAGGTTCTTCCAGCAATTGGTAGCACAAATCTCATTAGGAATCAAAGGATTTTCAATGACGATTGGTGGCTAACTCATCCTCTAACACAGATTTACCATCGTGCTCTTGGTGCTATCATTCGAGTGATCATGTCTCCTTGTTAGGGTTATCCCATACGATACCTCTATGTCTCTAGAGTCCCAGCAACTTGCTCTTTTCATCAAGGCAATTAAGGGAGTCCAGTCTCAAGGGTGCAAAAGGAGGCTTATAAGATGACAACTAATTACTAGGAGAACACTCCTTAGTGTAAATTCTAACCTTGTACAATATCTACTGCAAACTGATATTCAGAAAAGAGCAGGAAAGATACAATGGAAAATACAAACATTACACGAAGATTTTTCACCTGGAAACCCAAACCGGGAAAACCAACATATATTATATTCATACATTCTTTACAATACAATATACATATAGGAGCCAGTGTCATCCAAAACCCTAACCCAATGACTTGGATTAGTCCAAAACCCTAATTCCTTAACTGGAAATAGAAAACCATCGGCAAAAACCATGTGTCGAAAAACCACCTAAATATCATGTGGTCCTAGAAATATATCGTCCCGGTAATATGTCGTCCCAGAAATATGTCGTCCCGGTGCGAAAAAAATTTCAAGGGCTCCACCCCCCTGCACCCCCCGAGGGGTCGAATCCTGTTGGTTGACTTATAATCCCCAGGGAGGAACGCACAGCCCGTAAGCATGCCCTCCGAGTAAATCAAGGTGAGAATCGACATTCAGACCGCTTTTTACATATTTCCTTCCATTTACATGGCACTTGCCAATCGACACCAACATTAAAAAAAAATTCTTAATATAATATTTTGATAAACTAATAGAATGTTTCATGTAAATTTAAAAAAAAAACCATAATTTTTTACAAATTTTATTTTTATTACAAAATAATGTTTTCTTATACTATATGAATTTTAAAAGTTTTAATTGAAAAATACTTAAAATATGAGATTTATATCTCTATATTTTAATAAATTGTAAATTTTAAAAAAAAACCATAATTTTTTACAAATTTTATTTTTATTACAAAATAATGTTTTCTTATACTATATGAATTTTAATTTTAAAAGTTTTAATTGAAAAATACTTAAAATATGAGATTTATATCTCTACACACTTTCATGGTTTCATTTTCCATGCTGAAATTCTATAACTTTCTTCTTTCCACCGGCTAATGCGAACTTCTCGTCGTGATTATATGACAACGAAGGCCCTAACAAGTTCTTATTGATGTAATAATGATGACATGCTCGCAAAGTCCCTCTCCTTGCTGGACTAAGACCCCAGCGAATGTATCTTTACATTGAGGTTATTGTATGGAAAAAATAGTCTTTATTGAAAGAAAAAAATAGTCTCTATAAAATATTTTTTCCTTGTATTTTTACTTATGTATCTTTACTTTGAGGTTATTGTATAGAAAAAAAATAGTCTTTATTATATGGAAAAAAATATTCTTTATAAAATACAGTAAAAGAAAAATAGTCATTTTGTAAATGGGAAATTTTTTTTTATATTTCAAAAAATAAAAATTTTGTGCAATCAAACAATAAATATATATTTTTAGTTTGTATGGAAAAAAATATTTTTTATGAAAAAAAAAACTTTATAAAATAAAGAAAAGGAAAAATAATTAAAAAAATAATTATATTTTAAAAAATAAAAAAATTATATAATCAAACAATTAAATATATAGTGTTTAAAATTTTCAAAATTTAAAAACATAATAATTTTAGTAATTGAATATTTTCCATTTCTAATAATTTGATTAAAACATTATTAATAATAAAATATTCATCCATTTTAAAAAATATTAATAGTCTCCATTGTGCATACTTTTTTCCTTACCTTTGTTGGAGAAAGATAATATATTTGGGTTGTATATATACCACAAAATATATAGCTTAGTGTCATATGAACAAAAATGTATTGTAATAGATATAGTTTGACTTTCTTTATAAGATAAATAGATATGTATAATTATTATAATATCATTAAAATGAATTGTATCTATAATACAAAATTCTAAATTCATTATATATATATATATATATATATTAATAATATGAAATGATATTTAAGTAACAATATTGAAACATTGTCATAAACTATGGAAAAAGCTTGGTAAAAATACTATTTGGTACTACTTTATTTTTGCATTTCTATCAAAAATTTCTTCCATAGAAATTAGTGTTAAAAAAAAAAAAAGTGTTCCTTCTCCTAAGATGTTTTTAACTAATTAAATGTTTCTTTTATAAATAGTCTAAATATGAGCATTGTGTTATTAGACTCCATATTTTCAAATATCAAATCAATATTGTGTTGGGTCATGAGAGTGACTAGAAGCAAATATCACAATTGACTTTGCTACAAGCCCCTTGAATGACCCGAAGGCATGATCATGTTAAGTTATGTGGGAAATCCTATTCATGAGTGATTCTACATACAAGGTGAAAAATAAAAATCTTTGACTAATATTTTGTTAAGGAAACACAAATATATATAGATTTACATCAAGAAAACCAGCTCAACAAACTAAGAGAGAAAATCTCAACAATATCCTAAAAACTAACAACTGAATACAATAATAAAGATATTTAGAGATATGATCTCAACTACTCTATGAAAATTCGAAACCAAGAAAGCTTCATTACTCCAAACCAAAATAATACTCTCTTACAACAATAACAATGTGATATTCTAAGTACACATGCTAAGAAATAAGAATATTCTAAGAACCATAATCTCTCTGATTCCTCCAAACAATAGAAGAGTTGGTCTTCAATTCTTTCAGGAAAGAGAGAAAATGTTGTTGCATATGGAGTTGAGAAATCCAACAAGCTTGATGTGGAAGCTTATTCAAAAAATCATGAAAAAAATAATTTAGAACTTGAATGGAAGCTTCAAGTGGTGAATGATGTTTAACTAGGTTGTGAACCAATGAAAAGAGGCTACCAAATCTATACTTCTAAAGAAGGAGAGAACTTTGTAACATGTGAGAAACTTTAAAGTTTGTAGATTGTCCTCCTAATGCAATGTCTCCATGCAAATAAGGGAAATGAGAAAACAAAGAAAATGTTGAAGGAAGAGTTGTACAAGAGTCCTCTAAACCCGTTGAATGAACCTGGGGACGAAAAACTAGAACAAAGTGATGTTGTGGATAGGGTTGTTTTATAAATGTTAAATAATGCACCTTCACCTCCCAAACGGAAACCTTAGTGTAAAATAGTTCTTTTCACCCAATGGAAACCTTAGGGATGAAAAACTAGAACAAAGAATGTGAATGGAATTTTACTATATTAATTAGTGTAAAATAGTTCTTTTCACCGAAAGGGAAATCTTCACCTAGTTAACTAGCTAATTATCCATAATAAAAAAGAACTATCCAAATACCATGGCATTTCTAATAAATCTTCACCCACAAAACTATCCAAATGAATTCATGAAATACCCATGAAATTTTTGGTAAATAGAGTATTCATAACATTTCTAATGAAAATATCACTACTAAATACCCAACAACATTAACAACATTAAAAAAATTAACTAAATACCTAATAACAACAACCTTAAATCAAATTTATATAATTTATAAATACATTTGAAATTGAAGGACTCACTAGTCTTAATAATCCCCAGGAAGGTGTCTCCATAAAAGAAGCTTTAAAAAATTGGTATCAGAATATGGCCACTAAGGCCTTTAAAGCCCTTCCCCTTACACTCGTCTGGGGAATTTGGCTGGCCCAAAATGCCAAGATTTTTGAAGGAAAGGACAACTTTCCCCTAAAATGTGCTACTTGAAGTCCTAGCATTGTTAGTGCATTTCCTAACTCTCTTCTACTCCTCCTCACACATGAATATCACTAGGCCACATAAATGAAGCCTTTCCATAAACATTTTTTTGATGAAGGCTCTCAAGGAAATCCATCAAGGGGGTGTTCTAGAAGTACTTAAGAAAAATCTTGGCACTCAAGATGGTCCTTATTCTTAGTCTTGAAAAAGAAGTCACACATTTACAAATACTCAATGATTATATCTTAGTTATACAATGGATGAAAAGGGATTCTATCCTATGTAATTACTTATAGCAACCTTTATTTCAAGACATCAAGAACCCACAATCCACTTTCTCTCACATTTATTTTGCTCATGTGTATAAGAAATAAAATTATGAAGCACACAAGTTGTCCAAGGAAGGGTTTGGAGCTATAATAAGGAAATTGAGAAATCATTGAATCCCAACAAGAACAAGTCTTACTTATCACTTTTGCGAGTCTTGGTTTTAATTTCCTTTCTATATTGGAGTTTATGGAATATTGAACTTGTAGAAAATGATTTGAAGAGTGGATTAATTTTGGACTTGTTATGGAGTTTGGTAGTTTTATGTATTCTATATCTAGAGTTTAGATTACGACATTATAGAACAACTTAGTCCAAAATTCTACTTAGTCCTGGTTCCACGAGCTTGCTACTATGTTATAACATATTACATACATGTAATATGTTATTTTATGTAATATGTTATTAGTCCCTGCCGAGGGAATAGAACAATGAGTTTTCTATTGATTTGACATTAATTTGCATTGTATTTTAAATTTATGTGTGTAGTGTAATGTTTAACTTAATAAAACAAATACATATTTTTTGATATAATAAAAATATTTGTTTTTCTCATTTCTCATTGGTTGATATATTCCAAGTCTTATTGTTGCCTTCATGTATTTCAATATTTGAAATTAATTACATAATCAATAAACTTGGTCATAAGTACCTAGTACCTTTTATATAAAAATATAAGGAAAAATGTAAAAATGCTATGTGTTCTCTCATTATTACTATCAATTTATTTCATTATTATTGTATTTCAATAAACTTGGTTATAAGTACCTACTACCTTTTATATCAAAAATTAAGAAAAAAAAGTAAAAATGCCATGTGTTCTCTCATTATTACTATCCATTTATTTCATTATTATTGCATTTATGTTTTTCTCTTATCATTAATACAAAGTGTACTCCTACTAGATTAATACGAAATGATATACATATAATTATGTATGATGAAATACGTGTAATTTCGTTTTAATAGTAATTTTGAATTTATTTTTAAATGAAAATAAATTATTAAAAATATAGTTAAAGATGAAAAACAAAATGATATAGAAAACTTATATATATATATATATATATATCCCTTTTAATAATGAGTTTGATTTTTTTTTAATAAAGACAAATAATAATTATAGCAAATTGAGAATGGTTTTATAGTAAATTGACAATTGTTGGGACACTAACTAGTTCAATGATCCCATCTAAGTACACTCCATTTCCAAATTTATTTGGTAGGGACTAAGCTACCATGCAACCCTTGTTTTATAATACAATAAGTGGGTTTGTTCCCTCACATTATAATTCCAAAGTTGGTCAGTAAGTTTGTTACACATCTTCCACCCAAGAAGCCGTAAAATCTTCCAAAGTTCTTTGAATGATATACTTAATTAGGACCCCGCTTCCTGCTTCCCTCATCCATCACATATTGCATGTGCGCAATGGCATAAAATTGATTAGATTTCTAATGTTTAGAGTAATTGATTAATGTGGGATTTAATCCCTACTTAATTATTAAATTAAAATTTGTGAATACTTTTCTAACGCCTAACCCTCATCAAAGCCATCAACTCATTTGAAAAGACTTTCAAATCAATAACAACACGCACGCTTTCTACATGCATGACCATTCCACATGGACCGAGCCTTGTTTTATGCCTTTGTGATGAAAACAAGGGGCAAATCTATAGTAAAATTGCAGGGTACACATTAAAAAATGCAATTTTGAATTGAAAATTCGACGAAAAGAACAATTCTACGTAAAGGTCAAGCCCACGCTCCCGCTCTTCCCAAAGTTTTGACACCAGCGAATCACAGAGAGTACATGGTATTAGAACTTGATTTCAAAACTGAAACCTAGGGCCTACCGACCTTAAGATAGAAATTTAGACATGATGACCTAATAATGAGTAGAAATAACACAGAAAACTCTGAAATAACTCTCAAAACCCTGAAATTGCTAGTAAGAAACCCTATAATAACTCTTATAGAGAAAGCAAAGAAAAAAGAAGCTATGACAATTCTAAATTAGATGAAAGGTACTAGGAAGGAGTCCTGCAAACCTATTCCATTCTTCCATCTCTGTTCCAGCCACAAGAAATTTTTAACATGAAGACCTTTGCACACCGTTGCACATGGTCACCTTTGACCCGTTTAGCCAAATCAGACAGCCACCAGTAAATTGCAAAGGTCATCAAAATGATAACCTGCATATGTTGTAAACAAACAAAAAATGCAATAAGATATACAAAATTTAGAATAAGATATTTATAGTTTGAAAAATGCAATTGTCCCTATAATAATTTAGAACAAGATATTTATAGTTTGAAAAATGAAGCTAATATCCTCCTGCTAGGGTATTTTAATGCTAGGACTACAACTAAACAAACTACTCTTTTAAGTATTGATTCCAACCATAATCCTTTATGGCTAGATGATGACCTTGTTTTATATAATAGCTATAAAAGAAGCTTTGAAGACCTAATTGAGAATTTTTTTGGTACTGAATTGGTCAAGATCTGCAGCTCTCAAGACCTAATAATTAGCAATGGAGTAATGAAGTGTCCAAACTCCAACAAGATGACTTGTATTCATGGGCTAGGTAGTAGTGTCATAGATTATGTGATATGTGATATCCTCGTTTCCAACCAAATAACAACTTTTGACCTTTTAAATGACCCTGCTCCCGACTTTGATCATAAACCTTTAACCCTAACTCTAAAATTTTCCATGCACAAGAGCCCCATTGAAGAGAATTCTGATAATCAAAGGAATTTGTGATTTTAAAAAAGTAAAGTTGACCTTTTCTTAAAGGATTTAAATAGTAAATTAAATTTCCTAACTTAGAAGGACAACATTGAAGAACTCTATCATAATTTTACAACTACCCTTTCCACTTCTATTAATGATTTCTCTTTCAAGGTGTCCTATAAAAATAATAATAGAATGACCAACCCTTGGTATGATGAAGAATGTAAAATTGCTAGGAAATCCATTAGGGACGATTCTAATGAGTCCTTAAAAATCGATAAGATCAATACATACAAATCCATAATTAAAAAGAAAAAAAGGTACTATATAAATAAAAGGAAAGAGAAACTTTCACAACTATATAAGTTGGATCCTAAGAATTTTTGGAGCCAAATTCTAAACTGCAATACTAAAGAAAATAATAGGATTCCCTTAAGGGACTGGAATTCCTACCTTAAAAGCCTTTACGAGTTCCCTAGTGCCATGGACACCACTTCTATTGTCCCTACACAAGAATAAGTTTTTTCTTTAGATGACATAGAGTTCGGGGTTAAGTGTCTTGCAAATGGGAAAGCTAAGGGCATTGAAGGCTAACAAGATGAAATTTTTAAAATCGGAGGGACTATCCTTATCCCTCACATACACAGGCTCTTCAATTTAGCATTCAAGCAGGGCTTCCCTAAAACCTGGACACAAAGTGTCATTGTTCCTATTTTTAAAAATGGGGATAGAAACATTCCCTCTAATTATAGGACCATTATGATTAGCCCGATTTTAGGCAAGCTTTATGGAATTATTTAGGAAAATAAGATTAGCATTTTGCTAGAAAGTCACGGTAAAAGAGATAAAGGCCAGGCCGGGTTTAGGAGATATCATTCAACTATGGACAATATTGTTACGTTTAGGATCATTGTAGAGGAGTTCTTCAATACTAAAACCAACCTTTTTTGTTGTTTTGTTGACTTTAGAAAAGATTTTGACATGGGTCCTAGGAAAAACCTTTGGAATAGGTTGGAAGAGATAAAAGTGCCTCTCGAGTTGAGATTTTTTGCAATAAGGATGTATGAGAACGTTATTTCTAAGTTTAAAAACACTGAGGGCTGGTCAAAAGAGATTAACTGCAATATTGGAGTCGAGCAAGATTGTCCCTTGTCCCCTACCCTTTTTGGCATATACATTGACAAGTTAGAAGATTGCTTGGAAAACGAAAGTTGTGTTGGCCCTACTCTCACTGGTAAATTCATCAATATTCTTATTTGTGTCGATGATATTGTTCTTATGGCAAGGAGTCCCCACTATCTTGAAAACAAACTAAGAATCCTCAAGGATTTTTTCTCCAATAGGGGTATGACTATTAATATTGATAAGACTAAGGTCATGATTATTAAATCCAATAAGATGACTTATGATACCTTCATATATGACAACAACAACTTGGAGGAAGTGAATTCATACAAATATCTTGGAATTGATATTCACCACAAGCTCAATTGGAATTATAACATTGAGAAAATTATTATTGGGGGATGGAAACCTTATTATGGGCTTGAAAAAAATTGTAAATCAACTGATCTTTGGAGTTGAGATAAGAATAAACCCCTCTTTGAGACTCTTGTTACACCTACTATTTTGTATCAATGTGAAGTCTGGGGTTGTAGTATCTCTCATGAATCCTGGAGAAAGATAGAGCAAATACAAAATAATTTTATAACCTATAATCTCAAAATTAAAAGAAATATGCCATATCCCATCCTACTCTTAGAAACAAGCCTCTCCCCCATTGAGAGCACTACTTTTAATAGAAACCTAATGTATAAGAACAAGTTAAACAACATGCAATACAAGAGGCTTCCTAAAATTGCTTCAAAATCGAGTCGTAACCACCATCAACTCAAGCGATGATGGAATAAAGATGCCGAGTCTTGGCTAAACTATTGGGGAATCATGCAAGACAATATTTTGTAGAATAAAGATACTTTTTAAAAAAATCATCAAATCAAAATTTAAGGAGAAAATGTGGTGTGATAATGAGTTAGAGGAGAAAGGAAAATTGAGGTATTATAAGGATGTAATAAACCCTAATCTGGAAGATCAAAATTATCTATATGTTTGTCCAATTGTAAAGAAAAAAATAAACATTGCTAAGATAAGAACAAATTCTCATGAGCTCCATAGTGAAATTGGGCGTTGGTCAATTCCTAAAACGCCATGGGATGAAAGAGTGTGTCACCTTTGTGACACTAAGAAGGTTGAAGATGAAAATCACTTTCTCTTAGATTGTCCAACCTTTAGACCTCATTTTCAAAATATTTGTCACACTACCAACCTTCCTAACCTCTTAATTCAGCAAAAGTATGATGATCTTGGAAAGCTTCTCTTAATGCTTTTCGAGCATAGAAACAAAATTCTAAAGAATCACAATTAGTCACTTACCCTCTTAAGGTCGGATAGACCAATTCAGTCTTAGTGAATGTTATTCATCATGATCATATTATATTACAGTTTAGTAATAAATTTTTTATATAATTTTTAAAATCTAATTATAAATTTTTTTATATATGAATGGCATAAACATTTTATTATGGTTTTATTGGTATTTTCATAAAAAAATATTGTTAATTAATAGATTAAATATTTATTAAATTTAATATATTTTTTTATAATTAGTTAAAGATTTTTTATGTTTAGTTTTTTATATTGTAATTTAGATAAATTGTTGTAATGTTTACATTTTTATGTTTAATTATTATTTTTAAATAATAAAAACATTAATGTCTATTATAACATATTATAAGAAAATAACTACATATTCATTTCAAAATTTATTAGATAAAAGTATAAAAATCAAAGATTTGCACGTGAAGCATTTGCCTAGTTCGAGAAGCATAGGAAACTTTTAGGACACCACTTGAATCGTGTTTTGGATGAGTTAATGTTTCATCATTGTTTTACTAGAGGAAACAACAACTTAGAGAAGCCACCTTAAGGATTGATGATTGCGTCATGAGAAGGAGAGTAAAAAGTTATATACATATTTAACTATTTCTTTCGGATAATTCGAAGAGACAAACATAACTCGAAGAGACAAACATAGAAGTATGTTATGTAAATTGGCTAGTGAATAGCTATATTGTTTAAAGAAATTTTAAAAACCTACTTCGAAGTGATTGTACTGATCGATATTGGTTGAAAAGAGAATGGAGTGGTATAGGTCAAAATCTGTACATGTTGGATATCATCACAAAGTGGATGGGAAATATGGTCCTAGTTGAGAACTATGGTACTCCTTCATGTACTATTGCTCAATTATAACATAGAAATTTATGCGATGTTGTTGGGAGTGGTGCTTATGTTGGGCTACTTGTTTTGCATGGATACAATGTTTGAAGTGTTTGAGCACAAACAATATCCATGATTGTCTTGAAAGAATTTAAAATTGATTTCGAACTTCTTGTGAATTTAAAATCACAAAGTGGATGGGAAAGATGGTCCTAGTTGAGAACTATGGTCCTCCTTGGTGTACTATTGCTCATTTATAACACATAAATTTATGCGATGTTGTTGGGAGTGGAGATTATGTTGGGCTATTTGTCTTGCATGGATACAATGTTTGAAGTGTTTGAGCACAAACAATATCCATGATTGTTTTGGAAGAATTTAAAATTGATTTCAAACTTCTTGTGAATTTAAAATATATTGAAATATTTCATTACAAATAATCTTCTTCTTTCTTATGTTATATGGATGTTTTTTAAAGTGTTAGATATACCTGTAATATATAATTTATAATGAGTTTTGTTACTATTTAGTTGTAGTTGTAAGTGCTCTTCTTATAATCTTAATTCTAATAGCTGATTTGGTTCAAGATTTCATGAAGACAAGTAAATCGAGTGATGTCAAACACACAATGAAAACAATATTTTGGATTCCTACTACTAAATTGACACCTATTTATAAGATAAGTAGCAAAGTTAGATGGACATGGATTCTCAAAAAGTAACAATGATATTGTTATAATACTCACCATCCCATTTTTTAATTTATTAAAGTAATGGTGATTTATTGAACTAAAATCAAATTTAGTTTTATTGGAAATGATTGTCTTATAAATAAAATTAAAATTTTAAATAATTTTTTTTTAGAATTTTATACAATTATTATTATTTATATTTTTCCAATAAAATTTTAAATAAAAATTAAGAATTATAATATTTTATTTTATAGTTTTTTGTTTTATTTCTTCTTTTCTACATGAATTTATTTAATAAACAAAATAATTATTGATAAAAAAGGTAATTTTACTTTTAGTTTAAAAGAAAAAAAAAATTATTGATAAAAAGGTAATTTTACTTTGAGTTTTAAAAATATATCTTTAAGAAATGACTAATACTTTTACGTTCAGTTTTAAAAATATATCATTAAAAAATAACATTATTTTTTGATAAAATTGTATCACTATTTTTAAACATATAAGATTTTAATAGAAAAATAATATTTATTTCTTTCATTTTATATTTTTTATAAATATAAAAAAATATAGTAATAATAATAAAAAAAATAATGATTTAATTGATTAATTTTTATTTTAACTTTTACTTTTTAAAATATTGATCATACTATCAATCTTCCTAATTTCTTAATTCAACAAAAGTATGGTGATCTTGGAAAGCTTGTCTTAATACTATTCTAGCACAGAAACAAAATTCTAAAGAATCACAAGTAATCACTTACCCTCTTAAGATTTGATAGACCAATTAGATCTTAGTAGACCACCACCACCACCACCACCACCACCACCACCACCACCATCATCATCATCATCATCATCATCATCGAGTTTCTTCCTAAAAAATTGAGTTTCTTTATAATTACTTTAATTTATATTAATATAAATTTCATATTCAATAGCTTTATTTAAAAGTAATTAGGTTTATGGATTTAGATATAATTTGAAATTTTTTAATTTTTATTTTTTACTCACAATATTATAAATATTATAATTAAATATTATTTTTAATTCAGTTTAATTTTTATCCATAATATAATATTATAATATAAATATAAATATGTTTTTTAAATCATAAATTAATCTGTTCAAACTAAATTGATATAAATTCAATATTCAGTCACTAAATGAGACTTATAAATTTTGGTTTACCTAAATTAAAAAAAAAAAAAAAAATCCCATTGAAAATTTTCCTTGCACATGTTAAATTCCTAACCATAGTATTGTAGGATGGACCAATAATACGCGGGTAGATGCTTCTTTAAGCAGGAGTGTCGTGACAAAACATATACGATTAAGCCACTCATACTATACTACGGTTAAGAGAAAGTAAAGGCGTATGAGTAATTAATTGTAATTTTCTAACCATCATATTATTCGTAAAATTTAAGTTAATGATTAAATAATTAAATATTTAATGGTTATGGTTCAATAATAATTCTTCAATGAAAAACATATATATTTTAGTTTTGAAAATATTTTAATAATAATTTCATCTTTAAAATATTTAATTATTAAATATATTATCAAAGTTTTAATATTTTTTTGGGTAAATTATGTTGATTAGGTGGTAGCTATCAATTAGAAATTTGAGTTATCGATAAATATTTATGTTGATCAACAATGTTTAATTTTTTTGGGGTGAACAAAATTTTTATGTTGATTAACAATGTTTAATTTTCTGGGTTAACAATTTGAGGACATAATTCCTTTGTGTAACCACATCATTGTTAAATCTTAAACCTTTATTTTGTTGTTGTATTGACATGGAAGAGTGGTGGGCATTGGGAAACCTTCAACTTCAAAACCCATTTCTTTTATAGATGCGATCAAAAAAACTTCTACCACTCTAAATGTTTCACAACCTTTTACTTTTTCTAGTTCTTATATATTGAAAAACCAAAACCCACAAATAACCCATCTACATTCACACCATGAAAAAGACATGGTTATTTGTCAATTGAATAAGTATTTTTAGTAAACATTTGCCCACTAAACTAGTTCAAACTAAAGTACCCATGATATTTTTAGTAAATAAAATAGTCATGATATCTTCACTAAATATATTAGTGTCAAATATCCCGCAACATTAACAACCTGGAATATAATTTTATTAAATAGATTAATATCAAATATTCAAAGGTAACAAATATTAAATCTNTAAGTATTTTTAGTAAACATTTGCCCACTAAACTAGTTCAAACTAAAGTACCCATGATATTTTTAATAAATAAAATAGTCATGATATCTTCACTAAATATATTAGTGTCAAATATCCCGCAACATTAACAACCTGGAATATAATTTTATTAAATAGATTAATATCAAATATTCAAAGGTAACAAATATTAAATCTACAAACTAGTCAAATGTATAACAACATCTTTATAATTACATTTATTCATTTATAATTGACATGTAATTATAGAAGTAATCAAGTTGTTTAAGGGTACTTGGAATTTCATACACCACACATTGCATTTGCCCTTTGACGTCGGATTAAATAGATGGCCAGCAACTTGAGGTTTTCATGTCATTACCATTAACTTCGAAAAGGCTTTCAAGTCGTCACCATTAACTTAAAAAGGCTTTCAAGTCGTCACCATTAACTTAAAAAGGCTTTCAAGACATCACCATTTCGCGCCGGCCCAGCGAATCCATCGTCAAAGTGCAAATTCAATTGCATTTTTTTATTCAAAATTCAACGAAAAGAAAAATTCTACCTGAACGTCAAGCTCGACCTCTTCCCGAAGAGAACGGAACAACTAGTGTTGACGGTATCGTTCATGCAAGCGAATCACAGAGCGTTTAAGGTGGACAACAAGTATTTCCTTTTATCTAACATTATTTTTTAGTCAAAATTTTATATTTATATATTAAGTATTTCTTTTTATTTAATATTATTTTTTATCTAACATTATTTTTTAGTCAAAATTTTATATTTATATATCAATTTGGTGTTTATTTGATAATAAATTTAAAATTAAATTATTATTATGATTATTTTAATAATATTATTTCATCAAAATATATTTATATATATCATACAATTATTTATAAAACATAAATATTTCTTTATTTTAAAATCTTACCAAAACATGTGTCATATTTGACCATTTCAAAATCATACAAAATATTACAACATTTTTTCCCCAATTCAAAATGTAACGTCATTACCAATAATGTTATAAATCCATGCAAAAACCGTCAAACATAATAATAATGTTTTAACTTTAAAAAATCATCTCTGAATCATCTTCAATTTTCTTTCATCAACCAAAATCTATATTTAAGATTTGAATACATCAAGTTCTAGATGTGAAGATAGAAAGTCTAAGTGATTTGAATACATCATATCTAAGATGGAGATAGAAAGTCTAAGTTATATGAATCCATCAAGTTCTACATGTGGAGATAGAAAGTCCCATAACTTACTTAAAAAATGTAGGAGTCGCCGTTCTTTTTTGAATGAGTATTCACTCGCTAATGTGCACATGGTTGATTCTAAATATATAATTGAAGTATTTAAAATGTTAATCAATTTTTTTTGTCAATTGGATAAGAAATAATTTTTACTAATATTAATTTGAAATTAAAAATAACGTATATTTTTCAATATTTCTTCTACCCTATTTATTATTTCTAATAATATTAATTTAAAACTAAAAATAACATATATTTCTCAATATTTCTCGTAAGCTATTTAATTAGTAATTATATATAATATGACATTTTATATAAATTTATTTTATTAGTGATTATATATAATATTAATTTTTATATGAATTTAAGTTTGTATATTTATAAAATAGTGATTATATGTGGTGATCTTAATTCAATAAAAGTATGGTGATCTTGGAAAGCTTTTCTTAATGTTTTTCGAGCACAAAAACAAAATTCTAAAGAATCACAAGTAAACACTTACCCTCTTAAGGTCTGATAGACCAATTAGATCTTAGTGGACGTTAATCATAATCATCATCATCATCATCATCATCATCATAATATTATTTTTTATATGAATTAAAGTTTGTATATATGATGATGATGATGATGATGATGATGATGATTAAAGTTTGTATATATGATGATGATGATGATGATGATGATGATGATTAACGTCCACTAAGACCTAATTGGTCTATCGGACCTTAAGAGGGTAAGTGATTACTTGTGATTCTTTAGAATAAGCATTAAGAGAAGCTTTCCAAGACCACCATACTTGTGTTGAGTTAAGAGATTAGGAAGGTTGGTAGTGTGATGAATATTTTGAAAATGAAATCTATATATATTGAAAATATTTTGTTAAACTTTTTATTATTAATTAATAAATCACATATTTATTATCATTATTTTTCATTTATATATATTTTTATTATTAATTAATAAATTTAATATTTTTACTGTAAAAAAAATAATTTATTAACTAGCACACCCCCTAATTGTTTTGGTGATTTTTATAGTGCCCCCAAAATATGGTAGTCATGTATAGTGCCCTCCAAAATAAGATTCCAATCAGTTAATCATAAATGGACTTATGGTGGGAGGAATATTGGATTAAAATAGAATTGAGGGTGATTGTTATGTATTGGGACATTTTCATGGATAGTTGGTACAACTCAATGAAAGTGAAAAAAAATGGGTGAGATGGGATCAATAGATTAGAGTGCAAAAAAATCAAAGATGTTACTAGCTCATGCAAGTGCTATAATTGGTGGTCATTTCAGTTTTCCCATATAGAATGATAAAGTAACCTCTCCACAAGCTTTTAACACATTCATGTTACTTGTAAACATTTAATGGCATTGTTCCAATACCTTGAGTATGAATTGACATTAAATTCATCTCCAAAAAGAATTCTTCTAATACCCATGGGATTCAATTAAATCTAATTTAATACCCTTAACTCTTTTGTTGGAAAGAAACAAACTTACATCATTTTAAAACTATCATCTTCTAGTATGTGGAATATTGATAGCATGGTTTGTAGGAAAAATATGAAACTTCCTCTACCCACATCCATGTATCGATGATCAAGTGATCAAAAAATATTGTAATTTAGGAAATGTACAATTTAGATTAGTCTTTACATTCATTTTGTTAATACATGTGGTTCAATCTCATTGTATTTTAGCAATGTTGCATGTGTGAAATATACATGTACCAAAGAGATATTTCCATGTCGTTTAGATATTTGAAGAGCCTCCACACACTTAAGATGAATTGATTGAAAATGATTTGCAAGTTTTGGGCTTATGTTTAATATCACCCAAATTTAACATACGATGTTTAATGCAATCTTAAAAAACCACATCAAAGAAAAAATCAAAACATGGGGAAAGCCTCAAAGGGTTTGGATTAATGATGGATTACAATGAGACTCACAACATTGTTATTTTACATATATACTTTAAATGGTAATGTTGTGGGTAGTGATACATGTATGAGATGTTTGATTAATGGTCAAGAAGCGAAGCTTGGTTAGGCTTAACATTACATATTATATTAATTTTTTACAGTCTCTCAATAATGGAGTTCCATCCACACCACAACAAGTTAATGGAAGAAGATAAATAAATCTTCCCATGGAGAGGAACTCATGGGTAGAGATATGGGGATAGGTGGATAAGTACAAGTGGCAAGGGATTTAAAAACATTGATGGTGAATGTTGATCGATCTCAGGTGACAAAAAATGAGGGTGATAAAGGAAACACATTTAACATCACTAATTGAACACCAAGTCCATAAATTGACACTAAAAATTGATGTATATAGGTCAAAGAGAGGTAAACAATGCAAATAATAAAGTTCATTCTTAAAATGAAATATTTGGTCCAAAATTTATCGCTTAGAATAAAATTATCCATTTGCAAAAAAATATAAATTGAAATCACAAACTTGCCTTATGGCATCAATTCATAAATCTTGATTTCAAGTCTGAATTACCATTTCTCTTTAATGTTTATTTGTTAATTAGGAAACAAAATGGATATGAGTTAAGATGACCAACTCACTAGTTGTGGAGAGCTAAGATGACTAATATAGCGATAGTTTGAGATTAGACTCTTGATTAGGAATTATTGTAACATGAAAATGTAGCATTTAATAAAAAAAATTGAGGATCTTAAAGTGTGTGATCACTTTATCTAATACAACAAGACAACACAAATTAGCCATTACACATGGCATGGATGGATCCAAAAATATATGAAGTGTCCTAAGAACCCTATACATGTCAAGTCGCTCTATCCATTAGATGGAGCGCAACATCACACCATCCGATAATATTTTGGAAATTCATGGTGATGTGGCAATGGTCCTAGTAAGAATTATGTTGTTTTAATTAATCCGATGTTTTTTATCGCTAATTGCATAGAGGAAAGTTTAGTCTTATTCTTTTAGTTAATCCTATGTTCATTGCATTGAGGAAAGTTTAGTGTTATAGCTTAGTGTGAGATTCCAATAAAAATAAAGGAAGATGAGATCTAGTTTAACCTAAGCATAGACAAAGGACTTAGTAGTTTGACACAGTTGTATTTTTTTTAAGTATCAATTAGTATATCCAAAATTAAGATCGTTCATTGTCAGTGCATTCTCATTAGGGTGTTGATTAACGCTTCTTTTTTTTTTGGTGTTGATTGTCAATATATATATATATATCTATATATATATATTATCAATCAGTAGATCCCTGATTAAGATTGTTCATTCTTAGTGAATTCTTGTTAGGGTGTTGTTTAACAAATTTTTTTTGGGTGCAGTTGCTCACAACGATAGTTTCAGCACTGATTTGGTGGCAGTGGCGAGTTTGGTGGTGGGCTAGGAGGAGGATTTGGTGATGGAATTGAAAAGGGAGGAGGAATTGGAAAATGAGGTGGGGTTAGAAAAGGTGAAGGAATCAACGAAGGTATTGGAAAAGGAGGTGGATTTGAAGGAGGGATTGGAAAATGTGGAGGAACTAGAAAAGGTGGAGGTATTGGAAAATAAGGTGGATTTGTAGGCATGATTGGAAAAGGTGGTGCAATTGAAGGGGGTATTGGAAAAAATGGTGTATTTGAAGGCGAGATTGGAAAAGGTGCAAAGGGAGGAATTGGGAAAGGTGGTGGATTTGGAGGTTGTCACAATAGAGGGATCGATGGTGAAATTGGAAAGGATGGAGGATTTGGATGGGGGAGCGGTGGAGGGATTGGTGGAGGTTACGACAGAGGAGTTAAGCCCTACACCTCTCAGTGGGAGAGAAGCTTCTCAACTACGATGGAGGGTGTGATGGGGGAGATCGAGAGGAGGAGTTGAAGCAGGATTTTCACGTGTTTGACGAGGACAATGACAATTTTATTTGTGTCGAGGATTTGAAGAGCGTCCTGAGCACCTACCAAACAAAGTTCAAACTTAAATCCTTGCAAGGGAAATAGTCACAACAAATGTCTTGAGTACATCAATATATAAACACTTATGAGGTTCGATCTTTGGACCCCCTCCACCACACCAAAGAGCCTGAGTGTGGGATCTTCTTGATTTTTATGCAAGAGGTTTCAAGTTCAAGTTCTGTGGTTATATATTGATATCCCAACTCCCGTGAGGTTCAATCTTGAGACTTCTCAGTTCTGAAGCTTCTTCCTTTCTGTGCAAGAGGTTGAGAGTTCGAGTTCTCTCGTTTTCTTTTCCGTTAATGGAGGCAAGGGAGTTGTTGAGAGGAAGGCTCATTTACAGGATTTTGTTGTCTATCCATTCCCTATTAAAATCATGCCATGTATCATAATATTCATTTTAGAGCCCTTCCACCTATTGCATTGTTTTTCTTTTTAAATTTGTTTTCTAGATTGTCGGTGATGAGCTACAAGCTTGGGAAGCATAGCTTCAATTCAACTTGATATTGCTTCTAATGTTGTTGTTATTCTGACTCTTCCTTATTCTCATGAGATTTCCTTCCAAAAGCATTAGCAAAAGATGGTGTCAAATGCACTTACCGGGTCGGCTATAATGTTTGAAGGAAGCTATTCCTTGAGTTGGATTGGAACCTCACGCCTTTGATAGTTGATCCTATAAATGTTATATGACCATGCAACAAGAGGACAAAATTTGGTGCTCACACAAGTTGAAAATTTCTCCGTATGAATGCTAACAAGCACAAGGTTTGGAAAATTGATATCGAAGATCTTCCTAAATCTCCATTCTATTAGCATGATTCGAATTATATAGAAAATAATTTCAAACACATAATGCAGCTAAAGGAAAGAAGGTACTTGAAGGGAAAAAAAAAACAAATATTTTGAGCTAAATAAAAAATTGTGTATCAAATAAGCCATTCGACGATGACACTGAATAACAATTTTGAGGGGCAGAAATTAGACATGTGCAAATCACAGAAAAATGATGCATTTGAGATAAATTGTGCATTACGTGAAAGCAAGAAATGACGACTTTATGGCACATGAATAAATTCAAATCAATACAGAACGAAGCATTAGACTATAATAAGCGGTCTTAGAGAAATTAAGGAGAACAAAACATCTTGAAAATATACATTTACTTACCATTATAGAAGGACAAAACATCTTGAAAATATACATTCACTTACCATTATAGAAGGCTGCAATAGATTCGATGCCCTAGCTCTGATATATTCCAACCAAATTTAATCCAAATGC